>JAOWBB010000013.1:1405515-1418119 GCA_028565995.1 Ricinus marginatus
ATGAGAGCAAAATTAATTCCTTCCTATTAGTCAAAAGATATAAAATCTAAATATATAATAAATCTTTTAATATTATTTTAGCAGATTTTTAATTAATAAGTTCACACCAAACACTAAAATATTTACTTATTTTACAGATTAATCAATTTTCTTTCCTAAGAAACTTTTTAAACTTAGATAAATTAATTATAAAGTATGTTTTTTCATATCAAGCGTCATAAATTTATGAACTTAATATTTAATCTAAATATTAACAATTAATTAAAATCTTTATTGAAATAATAACATATTAATATTTCCCAATTTGTAAGAAGAGTAAAGTTATTCAAAACATCAAAAAAATATAAGCAAATTTAAAGCTATAAATTATTTTTAAATACTCCTAATGCAAAATTATGAAAATCAGTTTAATTTTTTACAATTTTCTGATTTAATATCCACAATCAGATTCTTCATGAACTATTACTAAAGTAAAGATGACAATTACAAAAATTAAAAAACAGTTTTATTTTTAAAAATTCTATATGGAAAACTTTAATTTTCATGATTTATGCTATTTATATTTGAAATGATACCTTTAAAAGTTAGCCAAATCCTCAGTTTAAATGCATAAAATATTTAAGTGAGATTCTACAATGAATAAACATTATAAATATCCCAATATGTATTGTACGGAATAATAATAATAAAATATATTGACTTAGATGTACTGTGTAGGATTATAACAGCTATTAAAAAAATTAATAGAAAACCCAGTTCCATATTAAGAATGCAATTATGTAACTTGATAAAAAAATTTGGCATTAAAAAATAAAAGCTAATTTTTGAAATAATATTAATTTTTCTATTATAAACATTAATACATTTTAAACAATTGTCTTATCTATATTCAATATATATGGTTGTAACATTAACTTTAAAGAATTTCTTTTCAATAAGTAAAATTTTGCTTTCAATTTAAATTTTTTAATTATTTTGATAATTATTATAAGTTGAAATTAAAATTCCACAGTTTTATATTTTTAATCAACTTGACCTTAATTAAAATGGAATTCCTAAAAATGAGTTTTTCATAAATTCAATGCAGAAAATGTCATTTTTATTTAACTTCTTAAAAAATGAAATTGTTGTAGTAATTTAATCACAAAAATATACATTATATCTAAAATATATTGAATTAGTTTAGATTAATAAAAATGATATGAATCTCTTATACTATAATTATTAACTCAAAAACAAAACTAACACTTCTCAAAAAGAATTATAATATATATAAAAAAATTATTTAATACTATTTACAATCATTTAAATTTTATTATAACCTCAACCTTGAGGAATCAAAAATGCGTATTAAATTTGTTTTGTTTGTTAATTACGCACCAAATTTATTATTTAATATGAAAGAAACTGCAAATATATAAAATTGAAACAGATTCAGAAGTATTGTTATACTTTGATATTGTTATAGTTTGTAAAAGAAAAGCCACTTTAAAATTCCTAACAAGTTTTATGTGGGCGGAATATATGTCAGACATATATTGTAATATTACTTACTCTGTACATGAAATAAGCCTATAGAGAACTGACATATTTCTGGCATTTGTCTAAGTATTTCTTCAGTGACCAAATGCACACCCCTGTGCTGCGGCCTAAGATTGACTTTACGCTGAAACCACGCCGATCCAATTTGAATGCCTCTGTTTGAAGAAGCCATGTTAGCGACACACCGATATTACCGGGTGTCGTTTTCTCAATTTTTTTAATTACTATCCCTAAAAGGGAGAAAAATGTGCTATAACTTTATGATTATTGTCACTATCATGTTTATGTTGCACATTTTTCATTTCAAAATAAATTAACCACTTCCATAGCTCAGACTGATCTGAAAAAAATTACACAGCAAACCCTTCGCCGCACAGCGATAGCACCAACTTCTTACGTTATCCGCTAGACTGCAGTGAAGTATTACAGAATTTACAGAGCGACTTAAAAAAATTTAAACGTTCATGGTCATTATCCCTAAATCTCTTAACTCCTTCATACAAGATGTGCGAGTGCTAAAAACTTCCTTATTTTAATTCTAAAAAAATTCCTTTCTTCAAAGAAATATAGAACAAAAAATATTTAAAAAGTTTTTAACAATTCATCCAAAACTTAAAATTTATCATAACATTAATCAGGGCTCTCCAGTCGTGAAATTATAGCGGATGTAGCTGAACTTGCTATTAATACAGATTTCGCTAGGGCCCAAAAAAAATTAGTCAACGAATTTTATCAAAATTTTTTTAGTTTTTTCTTATAAAGTTATAATGTTAAAAAACGACAACGAATCTTTTACTCACTATTTTTGAGCTATTTGTTTCAAATTGATCATGATCAAATATTTTCATTATGATCCGATAGTTAATAGTTAAGAAATAGTTAATTTAATGAAAATAACTATTATTTGTTACAATGGTGACCGATACAAATCAATTATCAAAATCTATATATTTAATAATTAAGAATTCCACAGGAAAAAAATATGAACATTAAATATAAATCAATTTAGCTTTATTAATGACTTATCATACATTTCAGATCATAGATAAACTTTGCGATAATAAAAATTTTACCCATAAATTGACAAGATATATCTCTTAAAAATTTATCATTCAGTGCCATTATTAGTACCGCATAGAATAATGCTTGAGAAATATGCTCTGAAAAAACAGAATTTAAAAAAATAATCATTAAGAATACGCTTTTAATGTTTTTGGTAAACTTCTCGATCAAGGAACATATTACTGCAATGTGCAACGAATCATGCGCAGCATAAAATCGAATCCCGGTAAAATAGAAAATTCGTTATCAGAACGTGTACTTCAGTGTATTACACATTTTTATTAATGTAACGATTATTTTATTATATTGAAAAAATTTTGAATTATCATTAAATTTCTCTAAATTTAAGTATATTAGATATTTAAACTGTTAAATACTAATTTATATTTGTCCCCACTTGTAAAAATGCATCCTTTTCATCGTTTGAATTGCTGTACGCAATTTCACCAATCTTATCTGAAGCAGAATAAAGGTATTAAAGCTCATTACATCATATTCATTAACATTTTAATTGAAAATATGTATTTTTATATATATGTTTATTATTTATTAAAGGAGAATGCGTTAAAGAAAATTCTCATCAGAGATATGACAAAGACGAATATAAACACGAGTATTATAATCGACATGGTAATCCGGAGAAAGACTCATCTTATAAGACGAAGACACTGAATGATGTTCCAGACACAGACATTCGGGAATATACCCTAACCACAAATAAACCAGAAAATGGAAATGAAATTCTTCAGTCGAAGAAAAGTAATATTCTCAGGGCTAAAGAGAGGATTTTGTGGCTGAATAATTCAACAGAAACAAAGGAGAATCCAAATAGATTAGGGCCTAATAAAAAAAGTTCGTAGAGGAATCTCTAATACGTAAATAGTATGAATTAAATGGGAATTACTCACCTGTATGGCGGCTGCAACAATTTTAAGTTCAATTAGCTTTAATGAATGTATTTCAGTAAGTCAAATATTCAGTTATTATACAGTTAGGATAATTCAATAACTCTCATTGCCAACACTTTAATCAGTAACATCAAGACGTCTTTTATTTGAATGAAATTTGGCAATTCTTCCAACAAAAGCTGGAAATTTCTGAATGAAACCACTTTTTTCTTTTTCCATAATTTCTTCCAATGATATACCTATAAATAGTTTTTTAATGTAAGATTTATCCCAAAATCCATACAAAAAACAGCACTGATAGCTGATGTAGCAGTTCTTATGGTGCGGCAAGTTTTAAATTTCTTAAAGAACAAAATCTTACCAATATCACTGGCTTTTCTGTAAGTCTCAGAACAATCATAATTGTTATCTTCCATTTCTCCAGACAAGCGGTAATTACAAGAACTTAAGGTAGCTCCAGATAGGGCTTCTGACTGCGCGAGACTTTCAGTATCAGATTTAAATTCAGCTCTAATTCTATCCAAAGCTCTTTTCAAATCCATGTCATCCATATCAGCATTACGTATCATTCTTAATTGCTTTTGAAACTTCTTCGTTATTTTTTTTCTGATGTAATCAGCTTCAATTTCTTGTTTTGTTCGAGGGATGCGAAATCTTATGCAACAGCATAATATTATTACTGAAAACGACATTTTTTAAAATAAATCTTTATATACTTGTATATGTTGTAAATTTCATCAAAATTTATAAGTATGGATAATTTCGTACCTAGTATTAGTATTCCAGCGAAGCATAAAAACATTATTTGCCATATACGAAAACCTGCCACCGCTTCACTTTCCAGCCAATCTGGCGAAACTATCATCGTTGTTGATTGTGCAGTTCCATTTTTACAAATCTGTTCAATATGAAACATTTTATAAAATCTATTATATATATTATTTAAGGATCAATGATACAAATAATTGGCCGTTACTCACTCCATACCTTCATTCCGCAATCAAATAACATTATTAATAAAACAGCAGAAATTTGCCTTACTTTTTAATTTATAAATGGAAAAACGACTGACCTCAAACTTCAGCCACACCCAGAATCACTGAGAATCAAAATCCTCTCCCCTATTTATTTTTTCATCTATTATAAATTGAAGAAAAATTGCCATGACTTATCATATTCGATTTCTTCCATTTTATTTCTAATATTCGATTCTATCATATTCTTACCATTCTTAGATTTATAAAACATATGCTGTTAAGTAAAAATATGATTTAAGTTCTCTTCTTTTTTGTTAATACTTGTCATAATATTAGAAACATGAAAGGAAATAATTAACTTTTTGAACTAACATATAAACGAACTATTCTGTCAAACAATAAAATGCAGATATCTGTTCTAAAATCATTCAATTTTAATTTAAATTATATCTTCTAATGAAATATTTTTTGCTTCAAAGATTTTATACAATTTTAAATGAAACCCCATGTTTTTGCTTAAACTTTCAATTTATAACATTTTTTTTGTATAAATAACCAGTTTAAACCAACTGAAGGGTTTTTTAAGATTTCATCATACTTTTAAAAATATTATTTTAGAATGATTATAGTTTTTCAAAAACTTCTTAGCGACTATTTAGATATTCTTGTATATTTTACAAACATAAAAAAGACAAGTGAAATTTTCATATGATACCAATTGACAGAAGTTCAATTCTGGAAATTTGAATCAGAAAGCATGACATCCAAATTACTTTTTTAAGAAAATATTATCATGTTATATGTTCAATATGAATCTCTGATTTTTTTTGTTTCATATATAATAATTATATTTTATTTTTAAACTTTAATCTCTCAAAAATTGATGATAAATCTTAAATTTTTTTATTTCTTTTTAATGATATCCTTTCTAATTGCTACATTAAACATTTATATTTCATCAAATGAAAATGAGAAATTCACGTTTCATAAAATTTGAATATTACAGGTTTTGAATTTTTGCAAATTATCTGTAAAAGATTATACTAATATTTAATATAATTTAACTTCAATAACATATCATTATGTACAAAAGATGTTATTTTGAAATGATTATAAAAGTAAAATCACACAGATTAAAATAAAACGTCATAAGTTTTGGGTCAAATTCATTCTAAGATAAGTGAGGTTATTCGTTTCAAAATGAAGTATTAAAAAATAAGCAAAGTGCTTTTTAATTGTTTATAGATTTTGAAAACATGGTTGGGGCTTATTATTATTATTATTTATATTTAAATGAAAATCTGTAACGTAAAATAATAGAAAAAAATTCTGCTTTTTGATATATTTATTTCACTGAGAAAGTTAAAAAAAAAAACATAAGCAGTGTTGAAACATTACATTTCTTTTTTACATTAAAATTTAAGGACGAAGTTCAAATTTAATATGAATTTACTGATCGCTCTAATTAATTCGCTATTGTATACAAAATTTTAATTTATGGTGAAAAATAAAAATTTTTTTTTTTTTAAAATAAAGTTATCTTTGTAATAAATTATTTTTTTTATGAGCTGTTTTGATATCTAAGAACAAACTTTTTTTATTATTTAATCATACAATTTTAAGTCTGAACCAAGAAAAATTCTAATTTCATTAAAAAATTTCAAAGTGATTGTTTTAAGAAAAAGATTTTACTAATATGTATTCATTTCATTACTGATTAGTAAATGTAATTCTTTATGATTAAAAACTTATTAACACAAAATACTTTTAGTAAATACTAAAAATATATTTATTATTGAACTTGAAGATAATTTATATTAAATAAATAAAAGTAGAATAATTTGAAAATATATTGTGTTTATAAGAAAATTTTTAATTTATGAAACTTCATATTCTTAATAAAATGAATCTTAAAGTCCTTGCATTACCATTTACAAAGAGTTACTTTAGAGTTACTTAGAGTACCAGTTACAAAGACTTTTTGTTCCGCAATATCGTATTGCCACGAAATGTATATTATTTAAGAAACTGAAAGTTTTATTTCTTACTGTTCCTTATTCAATTTAAATTTCATTCTTGTATATTTCACTGGGATTTGTAACTGTCGTAAATTATAATCGTAAATTTTGAACCAAGTAATGAAAATCAAGCATATTTATTGATTTTTTTGTTTCACTAAAAAAATATTCTGAGCATTGTCAATGATATATCTTTTTCAATATTCGTAACAACAATTCTATTTAAATATTATCTGATATACATTTTTGTAGACTTGAAATCTGAATATTATATCTTGAATAATCAAATGCTTTATACAATTTTTTTTTCTTTGAAAGAAAAATTTCTAATACATGTAATGTTTTTCTTCTACATTTAATTAATACAAGATTTAAAATACTTTGATATATTAAAAAAAAAATTTTTTTAATTTTGTAAAAAAGTAAAATTATGTGAAAAAATTTTTGAAATTATTGAATGTAATAAGCTTTTATTTAGTCTAATCAGAAACTGAAGTCTCTACAAGTTGCACCGAACTTTAAGTTAATGATCTAATTCATATTTTAAACCGCCAACTGTTTTTTACCTGTTTTATTAGTTTCTTTTTACACAAGTTTTTTGTTATCCATTATGTTTACACAACTTTTACAAACTATATATTTGTTATAAATTTAGTCGCATTATTTTTTTTCTTACTATAATATTTATAGCTTTAAAAAGTGAATTATTATCTAGTTGTAGTTTTTTAAATTAGGAAACTGAAACTAGTTTTCATGTGCTGAGATGCAATATCTCATACAATTAGGATAATTATAATACTAATGTTTATGTAATGCTTAATCATTTATGATTAATGTAATCATATAAAAACGAGAAATGATAGTGTTACTTGGCCTACGTATGTATGTGGAAATATCAGTGGCATTTGTATAGAAGTTCATATAAATTGTAACAATATGGAAAACGTTGCCCAAAAGAAATTTCAGGTTAATTCCTATTTTAAGATCCTTGCATATATTTTTTTAGTTTTTTTGAATAGTTCACACATAACATTTAAATTAAAAGTTTCGAAATAAGCTTCATTATATTATACATTATTATATTTTCGAGCAACAAAAAAATATTTTAAGATATACTTGTTAGAGCATTTATACTTAGTTTATCAGATAAATAAAAATTAAAAATATTAAGGAATAGAAAGAATTATTTTAGTATCCTAAATACAGATCAAGTTGCGATGGCAGTATCTTGCTTAAATCTCACCCGATAAAGCCGAAAGTCATCATCCTTACAAATAAATCGTGTAATGAAATAAGAAAAGATGATACGGTCTACTCAGATACTGAAGAAAATCTGGAAAATTCAAAAATTAATGCTCTAAATTTATATTTTAAAATAATGGTGCAATTAAGATATATGCTTAAATCTCAAAACTAAGAAGCCACAGACAATATTTGAAAGAAAACACAAAATGTCACACTAATGGAATGTCATTTTTAAAAATCTGCAGTACAAAATTATTACCAATGAAGAATTGGACATGTCACTTAATTAAGATTTACTGAACCTTAATAGCGAAACTAAAGGAGAAAATAGCTAGCCGCATCAAGTCTTAGTAAGACAGTGAGAATAATCACACCAAAAAGATCATAAGGGATATGAATGAAGTTTTTGAAATAAGACAAATTATACAGAAATATATATATATATATATCGTACTTATATATGAGTATGTGTGTGTGCTATCTTTTGATATTATTTTAAAAAAAATAAAATTATCATAGTATAAATTCCAAAGTAGAAAAATAGTTCGGACAGCTTATAGAGGTTCGAGTCCATCGTGGTCAAATGCAGAAACAGACCGTTAATTTTAAAAGGAGATTTTAATGAGGAACTATCGGTCTGGGGACGATAGAGGGAAAACGTGAGAGGCAGAGAAGTAAAAGAATGGGTAGTCACGAAAAAGCATACTTTGATCAACAGGCCGAAGAGTTCTATCGTACTAAAGAGAGTCCCATATAGATATCACGTTTGCAAATAATTCTGGCACTAGGATAATGTCTAAATGGAATCCGGAAGAGTTATTGGACTTGTTTTGGAGAACGTGGCAGACAAAATACTATATACATTTAAAAAATGCCTGAGAGAAGGTAATTTCCCTGCAATATGGAAAAAAGCGAAATTAGTTCTGCTGAAAAAAATCTGGAGACGACGAGATGGGAGTTACCGCCCCATTTCTCTCCTAAATGATATTAGCAAACTTTTCGAGAAGATAATAGTCAACTGGATCAATGTCCATTCAATGTCCATTTAGAAGAGAAAGGGAGCGATGGAATCTTCGAATGGCAGTTTGGCTTTAGAGAAAAACGATCCACAACGGACGCAATCATGAAGACAAAAGAACTCAAAAATAGAGGTAGAGAAAGGGGAGAAGCTATGATACTCATAAGCCGAGATATCAAAAATGCGTTCAGTTCGACAATTTGGAATAAGATTCACGAAGCCCTCCAAGAAAAAGAAGCACCCGGATATTTGCAGCAATTGTAAGGGACTAGCTGTCGAGTAGGACTATTATGAAACAGGTACAAGATTTTAAGAACAGTGGAAAACCAAAAGGGAATTGGCATTGTTGGACACGCCGACGATACGATGGTGGCGGTGTCGCGGCAAACGTCAGAACCTAGAAGGGATTTTCAAAGAATTAGCATTGGAAGTAGCTTGTGAGAAGATGGAGGCCATAATTTTTAGCGCGACTGATATGAACTCGACAATGCTGGCTAATAGAGGGAGCAGAAGTAATTAAGAAATTTATGCGATACTTGAGGATGCCGCTTATAAGATTTTAATACTTAACATTAGGGTATCGCTACATATTATCTATGCTTATTACTTGAGGGTAGTAATAGATGATAGGTGGAATTTTGAAGAATGCTTTTGGGAATTAGTTAAGAAAATTCTAAAAATGCACTTTGGCGGTTAAAGCCCAACGTTAGAGTGCCGTATCTTAAAATACTAGATCTTCATGACGCTATGATCAGGAGCATTGTGCTGCATGCCGTTTCGGAGTGAGCATCAACGGTGAGAAAAATTCGGAAAATTCAGAGGTTCTTATGTGATACAGATAAAGCAATAGCAGGTTAGGGATATAAAACAATAGAGGTATATGTAACGGGTGTCCTGGCAGGATGGATCTCTCTTCAAATCACAGCAGAATCAAGTCAGAGAACGTATAACCAGTAGTATAACCGTATAATGAGGAGACTCAGCATTGACGAAAGCTGAGATTGAGCGGGAAGTCAGATAGCCTACAAAATATTTGATTCAGCAGGGCAGGAAATTCAATATGACGGGGATAGGCAAACACATGGCAGGAAGAGGAAGGACTGAATCAAAAGAAAACATTGGGTCTTACCTCACCTATTAACACAAATTATGTCTGGGCATGAAAATTTTGGAAAATCCTTAAAAAGGATTCAAAAAGAAAATAAAGAGTTACGCCATTACTGCGGTTTAGAGGAGGTAGGCGACTGGAGTTATCCATTGTATAGATGCGCGGCTTGGCTAGAGAAAAATCCTAGAGCAAGCACTAAAGATGCTCCGAATGGGGAACTGAGGAACTGATCAACTTTACCTTAAATTTGGAAAAGAACTGGAAGGCGCTAGACCAATTAGCCAGATCTGTGATGAGAAAGAAAAAAACTTAAACAACACAATAAGAGCACATCTATAAAGAGCAATACAAAAACCCGACACATCATTTAAGACACTGGAAATTGATACTGAGATGTGTTGTAGGGGCGACAGAGGCTGCGCAGGAAAGGTTTTTAGAAAAAGTTTTCACAGGTTAGTGTATTACATAGCAAAGGAGCATAATTAACGGCACTAACTTAAGTATTCACTGAAAAAAAATTTTCCAAAGTACGAAAAGAGGAAATACAAAATTAAGAAATAAGATACTTAACAAGATGAATGACCACTGATTACTTAATTTATTCTGAAAAAAAAATGTGAGTCGTGTCAGTCCTATTACATTCATATCGACCGTAATCACAATTCATTCATGTAATTCAGTCACAAATATGAATTTTTCCCTGTAAAGGTAGAGGATGCCAACATGATTCTCCCGCATATAAAAAATTTAAGCAAAACAAAAAACTAAGCAAATAATCGTTAAAATTATGTAATGCTGGAAGAGATTAAATTTTTTAATTAGGAGATTTATGAAAGCTTTAGGCCGTTAGAACATAAATAAAATCGAGAAATTCTATGTACAAGCCACGCAAAGATAGAACAAAGGATTATACCTGAATATAAGATTAAAACGAATAATTCCGATGATATTCTATCTCCTTTACACCAATATCGAGACAAGTAGATACCAAAACTTCGGAAAAAGGCATCATGAATAGAACAAATTAAATTTTAACTATAATCTACAAAATGTATTTTGAAACTGTATGCTAAAAACGATAAATACTAAACATCACACTTAGATCAGTGATACGTGGAGAAAATGTAGAGGTTAATGCATCCAAAGTATTTGAAACAAATACTAAAGTCAAGCTCAAAATATCAAACTTTCAGGATAGCATATTTTTGCAAAAGTTTGCAAAACTCACTGAGTGATTCTGGACTAATGAGTGTTGTTCTACCTGATACCTAGACCGAAGTACTTAAGAAAGATTTCAACGTTGAACAAGATATTTGTGTATATTATATGTGCATAAATAATGGCGCCATTAATAACAATGATTGGCAAATAGCATAGCTTCTAAAGACATGCTAAATGATTCAACTTACAGCGGGATATATACATAAATAAATCAAAACGGCAATTTAAAAATGCGAAACATTATCAGCTTGTTATTAGAACCAAATACAATAAATAACCAACCAATTTTTTGCTTTAGAGATATTGGTTGGCGAAATTGGCATCTTGGACGGTTAAAAGAATTTTTTGGCTGAAAATTTCATTCGACTATCAAAAGAATTAAAAAGACTTAGATGAAGAGATCACTTATGTAGATTAAAAATTAATTACTTAATTAGTAATAATAATAGCAAATAAAATATAATCAGACCGAATTAAAACGTCAACTTTTAGTGATATTGAGAAAACTTCATAAATATGAAACTAAAAGCCATAATTTAACGAAATTTTTAAGCATCATTTTTAATAATTTTTCTTATAAAATCGACTAATTAAAGGTATGAATTTCGATTATTAAAAACTGCTAGGATTTTTTTTAAATTCTCTTCAATAAGTCAAAGTAATTTGATTTTGTCAATTTTTTTTCAGTTTATCAAAATAAAGAAAAATGAAATTTAACTAAATTTGAATGATTTTCGCGAAAATTTTATAGAACGAAAAAAAAAGTAAAAATTGTCTTAAAAACATCATCCAATCATATTTGTTTTAATCAGTCGATTCTTATATATGATTCCACAAATAATTATTTTTTCGCAAAATTGGATATCTTTTTGAATGCATAACATTCCATACAAAGAAACCAATTAACAAAGAATTTTTATATTCCATAAGACATTATAATGATAGTTAATATTAAAATATAAGACTATTTAACTTCAACTTTTAATTTTTTACAAATTAATTCCTTGCTTCTTATTATTGAATAATTACATTTTATCAACATAATTTTTAATTCATTGAATTTAATGTTTAACAATTTCACTAAATTATGTAAATTAATGTAAATTTTCAGTATCACTGATCAACAGATAACAGGTGAAATGAATGTCAACTACATTCTATTTAATCAATAACTGCTACCTGAAAATATTTTTGTACAAAAAATAAACAACAGTTTAATTTAAAATTAATTGATCTTTAATCTAGATTAAATATTGACAGTATTAAATTTGCCAGTTCTTCTATGACTAACTTAGCATTAATCAAAAAACAAATTTTTCAAAATCATTTTTTTTCATTACAATGAACAATAATCTTTGAAAAAACTCACCATCATATGGATATATTTTTATGAAATTTTTATATGAAATATTTTTAGAAAAATTTCTTTTTTAACATTTTTCACTCACGTTTTTTCTCTTTATTTTAAGAAATTTATATTATAAATTATCTACAAAGAATTTTTG
>JAOWBB010000013.1:1418219-1482083 GCA_028565995.1 Ricinus marginatus
AAAAATTTTTTTCCCCCCCCCCCCCCCCCCCCGAATATTTCAAGCTTTTCAATGTAGCAACGATTAAGCATTAAATTGAGGATCGAAAAAAGAAAGAAAGAAAGAAAAAGAATAAAAACAAGACACTTTATGGTTTTTTAATAAATCCTTTCTTTTAACATCTTTGGGACCGTGTACTATCACTCTTGCATAATATCAATACCAAATTGGTGGTTAATTATTGCATTTAAGAAGTCTTATTTAACTAGAAAAAGAAGTGGAACAGGTTATTGCCCTCTAATTTTTATGTCCCTTACATAAAATAATCATAAACTAAAGGTGAGAGGGTTTTTTTTGTTTAAAACATATAAAAAAAAAAAAACGCATGTCAGAGTATGAGAAAATGGTTCCATTTTCATATACATATATTCATATTTGTCTGCGTGTGTAATGTGTGAATGCAAGTCAAACTAAATACTGTTTATTAAGCAAATTATATATGTCGACAACTTTCTTTCGTTTTTTAGGAACGGATCACTTTGTTTCCAACCGAATGCAGAAAAAAGTATTACAAATTCTTTCACTGTAAATGATAAATTCCTTAAAAATACCAAAAAGAAAGCCAATTACTTTCTACGTGTTAATTAATTTGAGTTGTAATGTAGTGCGCCCATAGTGTATGGGTGTATGGAATGTGGCATGAATGATTTTTGTTTTTCTTAAGGCAACGGTCTTCGTATTTTAGTTTTTGTTTTGTAATAAAAATAAAAAATGGTAACCCAACCGTCGGTTTATATATATTTTTTTTTTCTTTGTCTTATACATTCGGAGGCCTCTTTTGTTCGTGCGTTTTTAACCATCTGCCCGAGAAGGATGCCATGTTGTTTTACGATTATGGTTGTTTGGAGGGAAAAAAAAAAAAAAAAAAAAAAAAAAAAAAAAAAAAATTAACAATTGTGTTCCACGGTTCGTTCATAACACGACCGAGCAAATGCCCTAATTTCCGTATGCATCAAGAATAACCTACTACTCCACTTTGTGCATCACGTCTCATGGAGAGTTGCTTTTTTTTTTTTTTTTCTTTTTTTTCCCCCAACAACTCTCCAGCATCTTCGAATTTTGCAGTTGGCAAGACGCTTTTAACAATTCGAAATGGCGAAAGCGTTTAACCTTTTTATTTCTCGGCGGCCTCCCGGCGGGTAGGGAAAAAAAAAAAAGGTTTCGCTACCTGAGTTGAATGGTGGCGAAATGGGATTTACTTGCACCGAAAGCAGCTCCGGCTTCTTCGGTTAATTAAAATTAATATTGCTTTATAAGCGTATGTGCATACACATATATATATATAAATTATATATTTTCCGTTCGATAACAACTAAAAATAGTTTCCGGCTAACGGTTTTGCACGCTTTGTTTTTTTTTTTTTTTCTTTTTTGTCCTGAGCGTTATTGTTGCTCAACCGAAAATTTTCGAATAGAATTTACGCGTACCCGATGCAGCCGCGTTTTAAGTGTTTGGGATTCATCGCATTGAATTTGGGAAAAAGGAAACGGAAGAAAAAAAAATATACTTACAGTTCCATCGTCTGGTTTTCTTTTTTGTCTTCGTTTTCATATTCGGCTTCTTCATTGTAATTTTTATCGCGAAATATAGAAATAACGAAAGAATTATATTTATGTGTGATATCTGTGTATTTTGTTAAAACTTAGACCTGTATTTTTCAGAATCACTTCACTAATATTATTTTTTTTTCAGGAACATATAACGTAAATCAGAAAAAAAACCCCACCGATTCAAACTTGAAATTACCACTTTTAAAAAAAAAAAAAAAAAAAAAAAAGGAGAGAGAGAGGCACGAAGTAATGTATAGGAACTGTAACTTATAAAGACCTTGAGTAAAAAGCAAGGGTACCACATTTACGTTACCGTTATCCCCTCTTTATGTCTTACCCCCACGACAAGAATTTCTTTTCATCTTTTTTTTTTTCTTCTTTCCTTTTTATTTTGCGCACATACAACCTGAAATAATAACCGGTGGCAGGTATATGTTTGTTATTGCCGGTGCTGCGTCGTAAATAAGCCGCATTTAACTGTTGTCAATGCCGTGCGGGGAGGATCGAAATTCCACTTTCCGGATATTTTTCCTTTGTCGGGGCGGAAAAAAAAATGCGGGGGATGGGAATGAATATTTTTCGTTGACCGCTCGGGATTTCTTTTTAATGTTTCCACCGGTTAACCCGCTCGCTGCTAAGACCACAACTGAGCGCGAGTTCGGTTGCCAATATTTGCCAACTTATTGTGCGGACATTTTAAAACCGCGACTGAACACATTGATTTCCGGTTTTAACGGACCGGTATCACAGATAAACCACTACGATTTAATGAACTGCCAGATAAGAGCCACTTCCTGGGTTAACTGTTCACACCGGCCGCCTGATTATTTATTTATTGTTTCGTTGTTAACCGTTTGCGATTTTTTTTATTTTTTTTTTTTTATTTTTAATTTTCATGTGCGGCGAAACTGCGAGAACGTCGCCGAATAACGGCTGATTCAATCCCGAACCGTGAATTTTCACCCGGCAACAACGAGCGAAACCGATCCGCCGTTCGGACGTTTCCGATTATCAGATCCGCCTAGGTATTCGGTTACGCTTGATAAGCTCCCGCATTTTTTTTCTCCTTCTCTCTTCCCCTTCCCCGTTCCCCCTTCGCCCGTCCCTTCCCCCGTTGCCAACTTTGCGTCTGCCGACGCCGAAAACCGGGGCGGCGGATCGGATAAATTCGCGGAAATTATTGCTGCCACTTGCTTCGGCTGCGAGCGATAAACTCGGTTGCCTGCACTTCGAGGCGTCCCCGTCCACGACGAAATCGTCTTCCCGTTTCTTGCTGAGTCAGCCGGCATCATTCGCGTTTTCGTCTCATGCCCCGTCATCCAGGAGCATTTAACGGACCGATCAAGCGTTCGCTTGGATGCGACCGAAGGAAAGTCCTCGGATCGCGGCAACGGAAAAAGGAGGCGCGAAGCTTCACGTAAAATCCCATTTCCTTACGCCGGAGACGCGTCCGGTTTTTTTTTTTTTTTTTTTTTCAAAATCGCGTCGGAAAAGAAAATTATTCATTTTGACCGGGCGTAAAAACCCTTTTCCCTTAAGGATGAACAAAGCTTACCCCGCGTTCTAACATATCGCTTAACAACCCAAACCAAGCCGCGGCACAGTATCGTAATATGCATACGATATTCACGCAGATTATTTTATTAGAAAAAATATATATATTTGATTGCCGTAATTAAAATAACCCACGCTTTGAAAAATTACGGACCGGACGCGCCGGTGCAGTTCGTACCATCAAAACATTAATACAGTTCATCACTCAAATTATTTCTGTAATATTTATTGACAGTGTGCGAGAGAGGTTTGTGGTACAACGTACGTGTTCGTTGCTCTGCACGGAATACTTACAATTATTCTTTCATTTGAAAAAAAAATAGAAAAAGAAAATTAAAATTGTATTTCGTTTTATTACCGAAATGACCGACTTTTTTTTTTTTTTTTTTTCCTCTTGTTCAGAGTAAAATGCGTTCCTTTATTTGCTCCAACCTGGCCGGTACCTCGCATACGGGGGATGCGAAGGTGCCTTTGCCGCAGAGTGCACACGTCGCACTGCACGCGAGAGAGATTCGACTCGATGATAACGAGAATGAGAGGGCCTTCATTGGAATACGCCCTCTCGTTTCGCGAGGTCGTTGACCGCGGTCTCGAAATGAGTCATCCAGGTACGTTCCGCCACTCGGATCCGATCGTGGCTGCCTGCTTCGGTAACCTACTTCCTTTGTTGCGCTCTCCCTCGATCATCTCCTTTCACTGATTCGCGATGGAAAATGTCTGCTCGTATGGGGCGCGCGTGCAGCCGCGCGCGCACTTTCGATATTCGACTTTTTTTTTTTTTTTTCGCTGGAGCGTTCGCGAGAGGCGTTCCAGGCGAACGACGCCGCGTCGCGACTCGAAAACCGGGCATTTGACGCACATCGAACGCGGCGTGCAAATAATTACCGCGAATTCCAGCTTGGGGGGAAAAAAAAAAAAATCTTTCAAACATGCTTTCACTGATTTAATAACATTATAAACCCGGGCAATGATTTATGTGGAATGAAACGACGACGTCGCGGATTTTTCCATGGCGCCTTTTGATATAGAACTTTAAAATTATGCGCGTTTTTTTTTTTTTTTTTTTTTTTTGCGGATAGTACCATGAATGTCGAAAAATTGCTGGAGATTTATTGGCCACTCTTAATCTCAACTCCTTTTTTTTTTTTTTTTTTTTTTTTTTTCCTTTTCTGATCACTTATTTATTTTATTCATTTATTTTCCCGGGCCGGTTTTTGAGTCGCAAGAGAAAAAAAAGAGAGAGAAACAGGATCTTTCGGACGCGATCTCGCCGATGGGTTTGCCGTGGCGTCCTTTCCTCCGTCAAATGAACTCGTCACTTCTTGCGGACGCACTGTCCAGGTTGGACACACCGTCCAGATCCAACTTAATATGTCCGGGTAGACATATTAGGATTAGACACGTTAACCTAAGTCGCTTCTGACACTGAATAAAGATTAATTTCGTTCCTTTTATTTGCCAAAAATTCCTTTGGAGCACTTATCATCGTCATTATTATTATCATCATCTTGGGGGGGATGAGTTTGTATTCCTCTTTGTATGAATTGGTACCAAGTAATGAGAGAGTTGTTCTGCTTGTTATGTACTCTCTCGGTTTATGAATATATGAACGCTTACTATGCGGATGGTCGTCAGTATGATTGTTTTCTGTACCTGCGAGTGTAATTCATGGGTAGTTTAAGAGTTTTATATTACTATTATTATCATTATTATTGTAAAATCCGGTGCGACGCCTGAAATTTCGATTTGCTCTGACGAACCTGAGAAACACAGCCACCGGTTAGATTTCATTGCATGCCAGATCGTGCCTGAAAAATTTTTTGACACCGAATGATATGTCTTACTTTACTTTTCCCATTTTTACTTTGTAAATGTTTATTATTATAATTATTATTATTATTATTATTATTATCATCATCATTATTCGCTCGTTGACTTTTTCATTTTGTCCGATATCGCCCGTTTCAATAGTTTGATCGTCGGAAACTTTTCAGGAATATTAAAAAAAAAAAAAAAAACAAAATGCGCAGAGGAGTGCTTCAAGTTCAACATCATATCGCACTATTTTAAATGAAATACATGTGTGAATAAGGATTTCATTTTCTTGTTTTATCTTCGATTATGAGATACGCTTGGACTTTCAAACTTAGGTCAGGATATTTGGTTTTTCTTTCATCTTGTTGCGTTTTGCACTTAATAATTCGTTAACCTCTGTAACAGCAGCAATAATAAATGAAAATGAAAAGAATACAATTGCGAAAAAAGGCAGATTAAGTCGATTATTCAAAATGTGTTATCCAAAAAGAAGTATTTGACCGATTAAAGAGCAGTGACCATTAGATAAGTTTTTAATTTTTTTTTTTTTAATTAAAAATATATATATATATTTATGTCATTTGGCTTCTGAATTTTTATTTATTTTTCGACACGACGATTTTGCTTAGCGGATTTTTTAACCGAACTCTAGTTATTAAGTTCATCAAGTTGCAATTATGACAGTAAAAACTAAAATTAATTTTTGTATTGCTTATAAGGGGTGAAATGTGAAACTCTGATTTATGTCTCACATTTTTATGCATTTGGATGGTTGGTTCAATTTTTGAAAGTCGCATTTGATATGTGGTTCGTTTTTTTACTAAATCCGGACTTATTATATTCCGCAAAGATTTTTCACATCATTTATATTTGATTGTTTTCCGGTACTGGTTTCCTTATATAGAATATCTGAATTATTTCTTTTATAATTTTATTTACAGATTGGCGAATTGAACCATACGATTTGCGAATCATTTTGGCAAAAATAAAAAAAAATGCGAAAAGTTCCAGATGATTATAAAATGTCTTTAATATGACTTACAAAAACGAATTACATAAAGAAAAAAAAATTTCGAGTTTGGTTTTGTAAATCATTATTATTATTATTAATTTTTTCAGGTTTCAATGAAGCATGTATGCATATTTTTAATTGAAAACTTAATCGTAAATTATTTTGTCATGCCAACTGACATTTTGCCACTAACGGTGTGATTTGTTAGTTAACTCTGCGAATAGGAGATGGAGAATACAAGAAAATATTTGTTTTTCAAATTTTTTTTCTTTATCCTGGAATGTTGCATAAATGGATCTTTGTTTTAAAAAAAAAATAATGTGGCAGCATCAAAAAAACGGGAAATACCTGAAATTTTAATTTATTTCATGTTTCGTTACATTAAGAAAATAAATTGTTTTTGATAATAGTTTTGGCATCATGTATCTCTCCGAACAAATTAACTTTAATATAATTATGAACATGTCACTTTTTATTCGATACTGAAGATGGGACCAAATGAGGTTCCATGTTATGGTTATTTTATATTTTAATTCGTTAGCGTTAATAAAAATTACAATGACGCATTAAGCTTGATTTGATCTATATTGTTATCTCATTGCAGGATGCATTAGCATAAATAGAAGAGTAGAAATTTGGTTTTTTTTTTTATTAAAAATAAAGCTTTAAAATATAAAAGTGTTGAAACATTTTAATAATATTATAATTTCACGTTGTTTTTTTGGCTAAAAAAATTGATTTAGAAACTGCAAATATTTTTATTTTAATTATTCATTACAATCTTCATTTAAAAATAGTTTTGAAAATTCTTCCTAGGAACATGCTTCGTGTGTGATATTTTGAAAATGTCTATAAATTATATTTTATTCAAGCACTTGTGATTCCTCAGATTTCTATATAAACAGATTCTTCTTGAGACAGATATCGTTTTTGATGGATAGAAGCAAATATAATCAATTATTTAAACAGCGGGGCATTCGATAATTAAATTAGATACCACTTGCTAATCAATTACCATATAAATAATACAAAAAAAGAATAAATACTCATAATCGAGCACGTGGCATTTGGTTAAGATGTATTCAGCTGTGAAAACTGTCACTTGGTAAATCTGAAATATATGGTTGGTTTCTTTTGTAAAAGCTCTTAATTGTCTGTAGCACTAATTCGAGTAAGTGAGTGCATAAATTCCTTTATTATATAGCGAAAAAAATATATCCCTAAAAACATTTCAGGTGATGCACAAATGCTGGAAGAGATGTAAAAATTAGGCGAACCTTTTAAAAATGCAAAAATTCGGATTTGTCTATGGTTATTTTCTTTTTTCTTCGTTTTTGTACAAGTTTCAACTATTTCGCGATCAAAGCTAACAATTTTTGTTTGCATTTGTGGATTGTTCAATCACGCAATCTTCGGTCGAGGTGGTAGAAAGAAGAGGTAGACCACGAAGAGAGGCAAATCTGAGGCAGTAGAAAGAAAAGAAAAAGTGTTTTAATCCCGGATGAGAAACAACGTGTTAAAAGTTCATTGGCATTATATGAAAGGAAAGTATCCTGCTGGAAAATTTGACACTGATACTATCAACAAAACGAGTCTTGTACAGCTTTATATTTCGCGGTCATATTTGGGCGGCATTTGAATAAATCCGGTCCGATTTCGCATCGTCAAACTAGTTGCAAACCATTGACCCAGGTCTGATCATTATACCTAACTTTATTGGTTTCTTATGATATTCATTGTCGGAATTTTTTTTCTTTGGGATGTAAGAACAGTAAATTTTTTTCCTTCTTCTTTTAACTAACCTTATTCAAATTTTATCTTTCTTCATTCGCCAATTTTGTTTGTAACTGATCTGGAGGTTTTACTTCTCACGAAATCTGTGTAAAAATCGAAATGTTTAATGTAAAATAATATAAATATCAGAGGGTAAACGGTAGACATTTAAAGATAGTATTGAATTCAAAGCGAAATTTTAATGTAATAAAATTTTAAAAAAAATCACCTTCTGAACTGAATCTTAAATTCATTAGAGCGATATTTTCCTGTAATGCATTTACAATATTATAATTAAAGATGAAATTTGACATATTAATTTCTATATACATTACAATTAAACAAGCCTTATGCTTTGTCACACACGTTGATAGTTGTTATTTCATTTCATAAATACAGATACTTTTTTCCCTTATTTTCCAAAATTAAAATTCGCCTTATGCTAAATTAAATATTTTGCTTTTAGTGATCGGAAAAATACTTTGTCAATTATTTGCTTAATTTATTAAAATAACATTATCGGATTTGTTAATTTTTTTTGAAAAGTAAAATTGTCCTGTTTTCTAATTTTGAATTTCCAGAGGAAAATCACTTTGAAATATAATTTTGTATTATCTGCTAACTGTACTATTTAAACATTTCATAATTCCATTCTCGTTTATATTTCAATTAATTATTATGGCATAATAATTAATTATAATGGCATAATAAATGAAAATTATTATAAAATACCATGAACATTGCAGGTTTTTTTTGTTGTTCTGTCAATATTTCCACATTTAAAGATATTTGCTGATTTGAATAAAACTCTTAATGGATACTGTTCTACTGTTTAATTTTCAGTAAATGGAAAATATTTTAAGTTGACATAACTATTGAATAAGCGGCTAATCTCGATATCTTTCAAATAATTATATATATATATTTTTACGCTTCCATTTTGAAATAAAAAAATATGAAACTGACAAAAATTATGTAACTGCACCAGTATTCTACAAGATTGATCACATTAGTTCGTTTCTTTTGGTCTTCAACTTTTACATATAAAAACCATATGAGGAAAAAGTGCTTCCATTCGACGATTTTTCAAATAGCATTTTAAGTTTCAAAATAGATTGCTAGTTATTTCGTATTAGATTTTCAAATAATTATCCGACTGAATATAAACTGATGTTTATAGCCAAAACCGAAGGGCCTGATTTCAACTAAAAGTGAAGAAGTTTCTAGCATATTGAATATAATCACGGCATGATGGAAAATCCCTTGCTAAATTATGTTCATTTCAAGTTGGGAAGCGATTGAATTCGAATACAATATCAGGATTTGACATCTTTTTGCTACATATGTGGACTAACAGTCCAAAAACAATCGCGATATATTGTATAAAGGATATATAATAAGCATACATCGACGTTACATGAATTTTTTTATATCGCTAATTTATGCTATGTCGGTGTATAAAAACAGACTGGAACTACTATGAACAATTTTTCAATTTTGTTTTTCTTTTATGTAAACAAAGTACTACTGAAGAAAACTGTATTTTTTTAAATATATATTCATAAATGTAAATAAGTAATTGCATAAATTACCTTAAATAGATATTAACATAAGTCATTTATTAAATCCTATTTTTTTATTAAAAAGATTCCACTTTTTTTCTTGCTGAGACTTAAACCGTCTAGAATTTCATATATATATATTTTAAAAAATATTTTTTACTAAAAATCAAATATCTTAAAAAATAAATAAATAAATATTTTATATATATAAATAATAAATATATATACATATATATATATATACGAAGTTATAGTGAATCAGTGAGTTTTTTAAATGAAAACAAACTTCTAGAACAAAAAGTATGATATAATTGTTATTTAAAACTAGTACTACTACAACAGAGTTTGTATTTCCAAGGATTTCAAGATAAAAAAAAGTTTGTTCGTGGATTTATTTTCTATTTTATGTTGTCCGTATAATGCTTTGGGTTTTAATCTAAAAAGGTAGTCAATCAACATGGCATATTAATATATTTTTTTTCAGAAAATGATAACAATATATTTGTAATATTAACAAATAGTAGATTTACTTTCGTTTTTGATTCTAATTGAAATTGTTAAATTATTACATAATAAATTGTACAGCAAGGGCTTTATAAGTTACATATGTGTGTGTATAATGTGAAAAAATTGCAATTTTATACTATTTTGTTTTTCAAAATTCCAACAAAGTCGATGAAGCTGATGAATTATTTAAAGGAAATGTACAGGCTCATTACATATATCTTATTTTTTTTTATGTTAATTTATCTTAAAAGCATGTAATATTCTGCAACGTAATTTGCCTTTTAAAAGGTCAATAATATTTATGTATATATTCCCCCATCTTTTCACTCTCTTTTTTTACCGTTGTTAATCTCATCTTGATTTCTACCTTTATTCTCTTACTTCGAAATAATATTGCTCTTTCCTTTTTTTTTTAAATTACAAGACGAGGATTTCAGTTTTAATATTTTAAATGGAAAAACAAAATTAAAATACCGGCTCCCAAAGTGTTTCCGATTGCGGTTGTTCTATGCTTTCAGTGTAAAAAAAAGTCAAATAAATCTGTGTACTCACCTATTCCAGACCATGTTAACTTCCTCATTTTTTAAACGATAAATTATGAAATTTTTAACGACTCAACATAAAATCAACGTAATTTTTCAAAAGTTCTATAATCAATAAGAAACTCTTCGACTTTCGTTTAATATTGAATTCAGCTTGTAACAAACCGGAAAACAAGGGCTGAATTTCGTTATCACATTCATTAGGATGCAAAGTACAGATTTTTTTGTCCTTATCAGCGTAATTTGATTGGCTTAGCACCTTCAGTTCCAATTTACATCAATTTCAAAAACAGAAAATCTAATAAAATTATAATAATAATAATAAAAGGTATATTTTGCGAGCCTCCTTTTTTGTGAGGCACGAGTTGCGTCCTTTCATTAAAAAGTGTTTTCACGGCTTGAGCTCCGAGATAAAAACACTGGAGGAGACGTTTGTTCAACATTCCGAGAACTGTTTTCTTATTGTTTAACCCGTTTCGCAGAGCGCTGCTGTCGCCCCAGTTCAGCGCTTTTTGGGCCGGTATTCGCTGACGCGAATAACGCACTCCGAACCGAAATCAATAACGAATGTAGGACTTCGGACGATGTATGCGTTTGGCAATATGCGAATTTTGATTGGTCCATCCGGTGGCGTGTTGTGCGGTGATGTCATCCTGGAAACGGGGTAAAATCAATATTTTAACCGTCGTTGCGTCAGGCGGTGATCTTGTCCACATGAATTGTTGTAATTATTATTATTATTATTACTTTATTTTTCATAGTTCTTACCATGGATAAAAAAATTAATTCATTTGAACTTTTTCGATTTTCCATTACTCCGTGCCTTCATTTTTCCCGCTTCATAAATAATTCGCTCTGCAGAAACGAAATATGACCGATTCGAAATGTCACTTCATGGCGGAATCCGTTATGATGATAAACGGAAATTCAGCGCTTCGTTTCATCCGTTAGGAATAATGCAGTTCGTATAAATAATTTCTTTTTTTTGTTTGAAATTTCGATTTTAAAAAATCATCTCAATCATTTTTTCCGAATCAATCTAGATTTTTGAGCAATTTTCTGTTCACTTACTTATTCCTCCAAGTTCAGGCATTCTCCTGGACACAAGATGGAAACAGGTTATTTTTTTCCTTTATTATTAATAATGTATGTGTGATTACAGAAGTTTTCCCTGTTAATTTAAACACAGCAAATGACAGTCTCTTGCATAATTTCTATTATTGTTTATTGTTTTCCTCTTAATTAATAAAATTTCCATTCATCATTTGACAATGATTTTTCAAAAAATTGATTTGCAGAATTTCCTATATGTTCAACTATAAATTATACATAAATTATGACTTTTATGAGGATGAATAAGAGACATACTTCCATATGCATATTGTAGTTCACAATTAAAAGCATTTTCCATATGGGTGGGCTACATACTTAACAAACATTTTAAAATCAACAAAATATATATATGTGAAAACTAATTATGCATTATTTATAAACCTAATAAAGTATTATTAACCATTTACAAAACCCTAGTAATAAAAAAAATTGACATTAGAGGAAAATTCAACCAAATGTAAAAATGAACTTACATGTTATCAAACAATCAGTGGCTACTATAATTTGATTTTACTGAAAGTAACTTTTTCAGGGAATAATGTAAAATTGCGACCCCTTGAGAGTGACTGCATTCGTACATAAGAGTGGGCAAATTTGACAAAGGAGCTTTTGGGAGAGATTTAATAATTTTTTAATTCCGCATCATGCGACCGACTGTATATCAGAAGGAAACATTCTCCAAATTAATAATGGCTTTGGGATGAAGAGGATCATGTAAATGTGAGCAAAATAAACATAGATACCACTCATCAAATTCATCTGAATGAAGAGAAGACAAACAATTGCTTTTATCACAAAGATATTTAAGGTTTTGCACTCTTCTCCGAGTTGAAAAACATGCCATGCAAATTAAAGCATACTTCATATATTTTTGTTAAACGTTCCCCAATCAGGAGATACAGATTCTTTTAAGTCTAATAACATATCATTTCAATCAATAACTTCGATGGTTAAGTTTTTGTTTTGCTCCCGATCTCGAACGAGTTCTCTCACGAACGGCGAACCACGCGAATTTTTCGTCTTTTACACTGCCTTCTATGAAACTCCGAAACGTATCCCGCTTTCGATTTTGAACTTTAAAAGCAAGCGGTCGTCATACGGTTTAAAATTGTGTGTGCCTTTCTTTTGCAGATGGTAAAATGCCAAATTTTGGAACGGTTCTGTCTCGCACTGGGGGGCGAGTAAAAGTCGCTCCTTCTTTACTCTTTGGGATCTCCAAAAAGAAAAAAGAAAAGACGCCTCCCACATGGCGCACCGATTCCGATTGCTCGAAGCTGAAAATTCCTGAAAGCGCAGCAACAGCGATATTAGCAAGTGGTTAATGCAATGTTAGTAACTTGGTTTTTACCTTTTTACGGCCCACTTGACTTTTTTTTTTTTTATATTAATCAATTAATTAAGACTTGGCGATGTTTCAAAGTAGAGCTCCATTTTAGGATCAATTCCCAATAAAATTCGATAAAGGAATTTCATTCATCCCGCCTCTCGAGTGGGAAAAGGAGAAAACCGAAAAAAGTTAGTTTTAATGATGCTCCACGGACAAAATGTTGTATTTTTACTTGATACCCTCCTTCATTACCGGATTAATCACATTTTCATGGTATTCATATTACGGTTCTCAGTTTTTTCAAGCTCTTCCAAACGATGGAGTCTTAAAAGAATCTTCTGCCAAATCTAAACGCAATATCCCAGTCTATATGTGGGACATATACGAGGAAGGTGTCACCAAAGGTAAAAACTCATCTGCGGCTGACGTTGTTAAAGGGATTACTCCTAAGTTTCTGGGTGAGTATTCGCTTTAAAAAATTCATTGCGACATTTGCCATCGATTGTTTGAAGAATATACGCATTTGTTTATAAGGGTTAAATCATCCACCAGGCGAAAATTAAAACTTCTGCATGTCTTTTAAAAGTTAGCCTTCTCGAATTACCATGCAAGACAATAAATTAGATTTTAATTGGAAAAAACAAAGTTTAACGTAGATCTTGCCCTGTTGCTCGTACGGGTCCGGAGTGTGCCCTTCGTTACTGCGAAAATCGCTTGCGTGCTTATTGAAAATTGAAAAATGAAATTTATTTACCGATCATTTTTGTTTCAAGGGTCGCTTTTTGGGAGTCGCCTTTATCCAAATCACGGAAAGCAAGAAATTGAATTCACTGTTCCCGAGTCGTCGAACGGCGAAACATTGGTCGGCGCCGAAATCCGTTTAATGACGAACGCCTTAAAAAAATTTAACGTAAGCTTCCAGATATTTCAGAAGGATTTCGAATGGATTTTTCTCGATGCGAAAAAGGTTCGCTCGGAAGGCCCCGACTGGATATCCCTAAAAGTGACGCAAAGTCTGAAGACATCACGAAAGGCTCCTGAAAAACTTTCATTTCTAGTGGTATTCATATCTAACAATTTCCGGGAGCAAAACGATAGGCTTAAATTAATGAACTATCTGCAACCGGTCTTGCTGCTTTCGTATACTAGTCGGAGGAATAATGAATTAACGAAAATTCGCAACGCGAGCAATGCGAATTTTCGAAAAAATAAGGCTAAACATAAAATTAGAAAAAGGAGGAACGCCTTGGAGGAATACGAAGAAGAAACCAATCGAATATGGGAGGATGCTCCGGCAGCTAATAATAGACCCAAAGTAAGGAACGCTTGCAGGCGGAAGCCGCTGTATATCGAATTTTCGGAAATCGATTATGACACATGGATTGTAGCGCCTTCAGGTTACGAAGTAAGTGGTTAAATATTTAATTTCACGTATTTCCGAGACGTTTTATTTTATCCGAGAAGCTCATGCAAACTCGTTTCCCACAGTTTTAACCCGATGGATGAACCGCTTGTTCGCAAAGATGTTTTTCTTACCCGTCCCCGGAAGTGCGGTGCACTTTCCGCGAGCCCAAAGTTTTCCCTTTTTTCGTATTTTCAGGCCTTTCAATGCGTCGGAAAGTGTACCTTCCCCGTGAGCGAACATCTATCGCCCACAAAGCATGCCATTATGCAAACGTTGATGCATCACATTTCACCTGCCAAGGCGGTGAGGGCCTGCTGCGTTCCCATAAGGTTGGATCCGATTTCGGTTCTTTACATTGACAACAAAGGCATCCTTACATATCGATTCCATTACCAGGACATGGTCGTCGCCGAATGCGGTTGCAGATGAAAGTGGGTAAAAAGTTGGAAAATGACCGAACCTGAGCTTTGGTTAGGGTTAGTAATTAAGAAATAAAGCTGAGATACCTCGTTTTTCATTCTAATTTCGGCCCGCGTTTCATTTCTCCCATTCTCGTTTCGCGAAATGGTAACGACGAAAAAAAAAAAGAAAAAACGCTCATAAATTACTTGTTTACATTTACCTAAAAGTATTTTCGCATTTAATATCCGCATAAAGCAAAGCAAAAATTTTAAAATTCATAGAAATTCAGTCTCACTTTGTAAAACATTCACGTAAACATCCAGCACCGATCAGTCCGTAGCGTATGCAAACATTTTACATCAAAATATGTCGGTAGCGATAACATGGCACTCATTAAGACTGCTTCAGTAAATACTTTGCATACAAAACTAGTTTGCTAACTAATGCTTTCTTAATTTTTTGTTAATTTATTATTAATAGTTCCGTATTTAAAAGAAACTGGTGAGGATGTGTTCTCTAAGTTAATAATTTAGCTCGTATCTCATCTTTTATAATGCCAAAATTGTAAAAAAAAAACTTTTTGATTTTTTCTTTCGAAATGGAATTTCTCAGTTTCGAATTTTTCAAAATTTAAGTTCGCCATTCGGGAAGAGGCCGCCACACCAAGCCGATGGTGAATTCGATAGGATCTGAATTTTTCCTTTCCTTTTCAGACATCATTTAAAGAGTCGCGTTCGCAGAGGAAAACTGTAGTAGTGATCCACAGCGAACTTCTTGAACTTCCCTCGAACTTCCCGATATTTGCATACGCTGATAATTCATTCAGACCAACGGTTAATTCAAAGCATGAATTTACTTTCTGTATCATCTCCGTATTTTCGTCGACGACGAACCCTATACTTTTGATGAATTATCCGAAATGAGCCTTGCTGAAATATTTTCAAAGTAAAACTATTTAAATATGTGAAAAAATAATACTTTCGCGCTTTTCCGCATGCCCGTTCGAAGTAATTTTGTACCGATCGGAATCCCTTTTCTTAACGGGCCGACCAGGTCCCATCTCGCAGTAGGTCGGAAAATTTGTTTTCAGCGATTTGCAAGATTAAAGAGGAAAATTGCTCCAAAATCCATATGTAGCGATTCAAATTTTTAGCTTGCGCATTATTCTTTTTTGCTTTCTTTTAAAACGGAAACGGTACGGAAAATAAATTACATTTCTAAAATCTTGCGCCAGAAAAACTAGAAATTAGGATTTGTAGCATCTCCTGCTGTCTCTCAATCGTTTATACTAGTAAAAGAAAAATTCAAAATTTACTTGAAGAGTTTCATTTATCATTAAATATTAAATTACACATCTCATTGTTTTTCCTGTTTAGCGCGTAACTTCTCCCTGGCACTCTCGTTTGTTTGTACTTGGATTTCCTTAATCTGTGTTTACTTCCGGGTATCCTTTCGATCTTGTGGATGTTGTGCCTTGAACGTAAACAAGAATCAATTTACTGTGTGCTTGTTGTTAACGTTATCGCTTGGGAATTTTTACTGCATTCACTTTCGAAAGCCCTCTATACATTTGCGGGGTATTCGAACTTACTTGATCACGGCTTCCGGCTGAGAGAGCTGCATGCACAACGATATTTCATTGTAAAAATTAAGATTTGACTCGAGATTGAGTCTCACTTCAGATGCAACATTGAATTCTATCTTACTTTTCACAAATGATGTGTCCGCATTAATTGTTCCCTGAAGGAAAATTCCGGCGCTGAAAATGAAAATGAAATTTTTCTGTATATGACGAAGAGCTCCTGTTTTAGCATCGCCAAAATCGATTAAATTTTATTTCGTCTGAAATTTATTATCTCGATCGATCGCGTGGTTTAAAAATGCCAAGAGTAAAATATTTTTATTACTTTTTTTGATACCACCAAAAATTTACAAAATTTTTAATATATTTTTATAATTATATAGATAATTATTATATATACTATAAAACATGTGAATATACATAATTTTATATATTATATATACATCGATGTATTTATACACATTATTAGCTATTCCAGCCAATATTACTAAATATTTAAGTCTGTGTAAAAAGTTTTTAGTTATTGTTTTATTGATTGACATTCGCTTATATAAAATAAATATATGTACTTTTCTCATTTTAGTACTGCTAATTTAATATCAATTACATAAATATTATTATAGATGGTAATTTAAATTTAACTTTTAATAATTCATTCTTGTATTCTAGTTGGAATATATTTTGCAATACTGAAAAATTTGAACTTGTTATTTAAAAAGCGCCGAGTTTTTTTTAAAAATAGATTAAGTTTATTGTCTGATACATGGTTATATAATTTATTGCTTACTTTTTTTCGACTAGAGAATTAGCATTTCTGTTCCATAAACTCATTTGTACTTGACCGGAGAGGTCGAATGACACCACACCTAAAATCTGCAACTGAGATATGATGCCATTTTGCATAGGTATGTATTGCAATTGGTCCTGGGTGACTAATAAGGCCTAAAAAAACGTTTTTTTTATTATTAATAAATATCATGTCAAATTTCATCATCTTATGCCTAGCAACAAGGATTTAAGAAGAACTTTGTTGGTAGGGAAAAGAACTTGTTTTTTAGTGTTTATTCAGTTTTCAAGATTTTTTTTAAATGAAAAACATAATTTTTATAAAAACAAAAGAGGCTCTACGAATAATATTATTTCTTTTCTAATAAATATACTTTTTTTAAGCTTTAAAAATATCTCTTATAGAAATGCATTTAATCCTTTCATTTTAGAATGGGAACCGGAAACCGACGTGAACATTTCGGATGTTTTTTTGATTTTTTTTTTCCGAATCCTTTACATCATGTCGGATAACTTAAGGCTCGAGTTACCTGGTATGCGGAGGTTTTTTCCGATGCAGTTCCGGACCAAACGTGTCCCATTAGTTCTCCCTGACCGAGGAAAAACACGAAAGGTCTCAGTTGCGTTCCTAAAACAGTCAGTTCCATACCGGCCGTTGCTTGTTCCTCTTCCTCCTCGAGATCGCTCTCCTCCTGTTTGTCGTCCGAGGAAACGAACGAGCTGAGACCTCCGGCAAATAACCCCAGCTGCGAAGAGCGTGCGCGATTTTAATAGCTGATCGAAACGTTTTTAAAATCGTGCTACGATTTGAATTACAGAATACGTTTTACCGTAAAAAGACTGGTGGTTCTGTCGGATGCTTCTACGACAACGTCGACCAGTCCCCTTTTCAAGAAGCCTCCGTGCAGCTCCTGAATCGAAACCAGACTAGCATTTCTGTAGTTGCTGCTCGAGATGCTTCGCGTAAATGCAGTCGTAAGACCTCTCTGAGCTTTCACGTCGTAATTGTTAAATAAGTCTTTACATTCATTAAATATTGATTCCACCATTTGCGAAAACCGCCAACACTTTTCCGATAGCTGCTTCACTCTTTGGGCTAGATACTGCTTCACCTCGAACGCCCGGTCCTTTTCGGTAAGGGACACGAGCATTTCCCGCAACATCTCCCGACGGGGTTTCGACTCGAGAAGAATGTCAACGGCAAGGGTCCGGGAGCTGGAATCAAACTTCTTACCCACTTGGTAGTATATTCTCTGCGCTGCATCGATGACTTCCTCGGACCAGTGGGAAGCATCGAAGGACCTCAGGGCTTTCATTGCCGCCACGCTGACCTTTTTCTTACCCTCGAGTGCGTGTTTCACGAGAGCTCCAACGCTCTTTGGGCATTTAAGGTTTTTAAAAGCCCTCAGATATTTGTATTTGCAATTTTCATCTTTGCAAGATTCCAAACCCTCGAGCAAGCTGTTTGTTATTTCCTTTGTCAAAGTATTGTTTTTCGCACCCATCATCTTGTGATATTTGTTTGCCATTGATGCGAGCGTCAGAAGCAACGTCTCGGACAATTTTTCATTTGCAATTGTACTCTGACTTTTTTTATAAATATCTGAAAAGTTAATTTGCCTTGTTAACCTGAAGTGCCATCGTTCCATTTTCGTATTAACGGAAAGCTAATTTCAGTTAAAAGTATTGGTCGGCAATGCTTTTCATATTCTGCACAGTCCACGACCGCGAATATTAAAATTAGCAACCACTGTGATCAAACTTTTTAATGCAACCGGCTCAGCGTTAACAAATTCATAGGTTTGCGATTCGGACGCGGGAAATCCTCGACAGAGGAGCCGGAGCCTCCGCTGAGGGATTTCCGCTGTCGTACGGGGGCTTAAAAAGCGAAATTTTCCTCTTTAAGGAGACCGGGGCGCACTTCGGTGCGGGCGAAACCTCTTTGGACCTGCCTTCCACCTCCTTGCCACCACTTTTAAGTTAGATCGCAGCTTGCCGACTCTAACCAATTAGCTTTGTTGTATCTTTTTCATGTCAGTCTCACCTTGGAGAACGTCTTTGTTCGGTTGGGATTTCATTGACAAAGCCCACAAATAGCGTTCGTTATTTTCCAGATCCTCATCGGAGTCAAAGTCTAATATTCTCATAATGGTCTCGTGCGATTCGGGGGATTGTATCGCCCCGGCAAGATCGCATAACTGGGCCCTGAAAAGCGAAGGTGAAACTTTATTTCGAGTTTCGCTTATTTGGCAATGGCTCCCAACGTAAATTTGTCGCCATCACTTGAATGCGACACAATTTCCGACGTGACAAACACAAATGATTAATTTAACGCGCATGATTTTTGAATTTGCATTAAAATGAGGTACGCATTCGGAATACTGTTACAAACCAGAATTTTTTTTTCTTTCGAACTCACAGTATTTCCCTGTTCTTTTTCCCTTTAAAGGATTTGGCCAGCTCCTCCTTGCTCGCGCGTTTAGCAGCTTGCAGGATCTTGTGGAAGGCAACCGCAGATTTTAGCGTTCCCAGACTCGAGGCCGACAAATGCTCCCGATTTTCTCTTATGAGCTTCGGCAGAGGCGGACACTCTTCTTGCTCGCAACCTGTTTGGTGCGGCTCCGTATTCAGCGCTCCTTTGGTCAGGGTAATCCCGCGAGAGTTTTGGTATTCCCTTAACGCGTCGCCCATTTTGGCGGATTTCAACGCGTCAACGTTAGTTTTGGTGTCTGAAAAAGTAAACCGTGAACAGTCGCAGACTGAAAAGGGACGGATTGAATCGGGGCAAACAGAAGTTTTCCGATATCTGACGATTTTAAATAACGGGTGTTGAATTGCGACAGCCTTTTTTGGTTTGACGTATCATTCGCCTTAAGAAAACAGCAAAAGATTCAGCGACTGGGCTGGATATCATCTCCAGTTTTATTTTAGGCGTTCGTATTCAACGACGGCAAGAGCTAAAACCGCTTTATTATGATTACAACGTTTTGATTGACGCGGGAATTTAGTTAAGGATCAAAAACTTATTCGAATGCGCCATTCGAAAATGAAGTTCGATCCAATACGGAGCGTGATTGAAGCTTTCAAAAGCATTTCATCGATTAAACTGATTTCGGAACCGAAGTTCTTTTCATTGTAATCATATTGCATTGCCCTGCGGGAATGTACCGCGGATTTATATTTATATAATTTTGTCTTTATCTCTTGCAGTGGCAGCGCATGGGTAAACTCTCACCTCTCAAAATTAGTTTTTGCATGGCCGACACGGAACCGCCGACATCCTTTTTAACGGCGACTCTCAAATCGTGGCTTTCAACGGCGGTGATCGATTTGAAGAAGGACAGATCTTTCGACAGCACGTACGTGGCCAACCTGGAGGAATTCAAACTTCCGCTAAGTATCGGATCGGCGTTCTTTAAGTGCGGCACGTCGCTTGATTCCTTGCAATCAGTCTTGGTTTTTGTGAACGAATACGGGTCAATCGTCCTGTAATATACTGCACAGTCTCCGGAGGCGTCTAACTCTTTGGTTTCCGTGTCGAGCAGCTGAAACTGAATGTTTCGGTTTGGTTTAATTTTTCCATCGTTTTCGAATTTTGATACCGGGAAGACCGTCAGTTACATACCTGAAACAGACTCGTGATTCCCCTTTTGAGATTTGCCATCGGAACCTCTTCTTTGGCGTCAAAGTACACTGCGTCCACCTTACCGTCGGCCCAGTGAACTAAATACCGGTAATTATGCATATTTTCCAAATTCGATTTGTGCACGACGAATCCCTCGGGAGTGGGAGCCTTTCTGGATTTGATGAGCAGTCTCGGTTTAGCTACCTGAAAATACGTTTAAAATATCGAATGAGAGAGAGCGAAGGGAAACGGACGGTGACCCTTGATACATTTGTTTAGTGAACAATAAACAAGGATTATAAATATTATGAACCACTTTGTATAAAAACAAAATGAGCGGATTCATGTAAAATCAACTTATAAATAATCGATCTTGTATACTTTAAGCTTAAATTGCATCGTGTTTATGAAAGCTACTCGTAAATATCAACAAAACAGTTTGTGGGATCTGAATTTGAGTCGGTTCCATTTATTTCACACAATTCCTTGTTCATCGGTCCAAATTTTATTTACATCGCCATTCGTTAATGAACTGCAAGAGTTTTAAAAAATAAAATTTTCACGTGTGCTGTCAAATTGCATTTGACTGCGGGGAAGCAGGACGAAAGGGTCAATAGTCGTCCTTGTACCAGAAGCGATTTCAGGTTGTACATGATGACAGTCACGGACACGTTCATGGAAAAATCTCGTTCAGGTGTGTTGCTCCGGGATCACCTAATGATAATGATAATAATACCTGTACGAATTTATGTAACCGTTTTATTGACTTCGAATTAGCTCAGCATCAATCGCATCATCGCTTAAATTGCGCCGGTTCGAAGTGTGCTGCGTTACAATTTGAAATCGCTTTGCGAATTTTCAGGGAGCGTCGGAGACGAGCGCCCGAGGGAGGAACCGAGAGCGACGGGACCGTCAGCAGGATTCAGAGCAGGCGACCGGACAGCATCATTCGCCGCAGCAGGAGATTCGAGAACCGGTCGCGAAAAGCAAAAAAAAATTTTAAGGTGCATTTCCGCAGCGAAGGCTCAATGGGGAACGGAGAAGGATTCCCGGGCTTCTTCGGAAGGGAGGAAGAGGCGCTGCAGGGGATGAACACATATCTTTATTGTTCGCTCATTCCGAAATTTAATTCAGTTTCATTTGCATGCGCTTATTAAAAATTGAGACTGAAACTTTGTCCGCGTGCGGAGATGGGGCCCCGTAGCGGCAAATCAGGATTCGATACGTTTCTGAACTCTGTTGCCCGAGGCCCAGAAATTTATTAAATAACGGCCGTGCGCAAGAATCACGTAAACTACCTCGAGGCTATTGAGATTCTTCATTTTCTTTTTTTTATTTGCACCCAAACTCAATCATTTCTGTATTGTTTAAGGTTAGACACTTGGTTTCATGCCGCGGATGAAGCGGCGGCATCACGCCGCTTTTTCCGAAAGCTTCTTTTTTTTCTCTTCGAGCGCAACCCCCAGGGAGAAAGGCAAAAAAAATATTGACGAACCCCGATGTAAAGTTTGCATAAGGTGATGTAAAAAAGAAACGAGGAACCTGTACCTGCAAAAGAAATGCGGCAGGGTGTAGTCGCTGTAAAAATAATAGAAGCGCACTGTGCCCGTGCAAGAGATTGGAAAAATGACGTTCCGATGACGTTTTCTTTCATTGCATATTGCGGGAAATTCCTGTTTTTTAAACCCCCCTCTCCCCCCCGTTTCTCCCTCCCCTCCGCCCCGTGATGTTTTCGCCGGACTTCGTCTGATACGGGATTGGGACGCAGGCAGACGCCGTTTTTAACAAAATTTCCCTCTGCGAACGTTGCCCAAAGGTTGGCAACAAGCTTAGAGAACCTGGCGGGCCACATAACGAAAATTATTTCCGATGTTGTGCAAGGAGAAAGTGCAAAGTAAAATTGAAAACCGTAAAATTAATTAAATTTTTTTTTTTTTGCTTATCACAGGGCTCTGGCGTTTTTAAATACAAATTCTGCTTTCAGCTTTAAGGCAGGCATCGTCGAAAAAAAAAAAAAACGTTTCATCATTCAAATTGTTTAAGGTTTGATTTCACCGAATCGTTTTCCAGTGCGTTCAACGTGCGTAGAATGAGGAAAAAACAGTTTAGGACGTAATGGACATGCCACATACGTGTTTGAAAATTTTCAATTTTTACACGGGTGCAATATCAAAAACTCAAAACTAGACCGGATCGGGGACCGCGGAAATTTTATTTTATCGCTGTAAAAAAAAAAAAAAAAAAAAAAAAAAAAAAAAAAAAAAAAAAAAAACGTTTATGTGTAAAAAGTTATATATTTGGATTGTATTTTTGCTTTGCTTGTGAATCGATTGAGATTTTCTTCCGTTTCGACTGGACGAATCTCCGAAAGTACGAAAAAAAGAAAAATGGACGGGCTTAAATAATCGCAAAGCGTATTATGATTCAAGCTTTGGAATCGATATTTTTTGATCCGGTCTTGATGATTCGGTCACTGCCCGCGGTTGAGGCCTCGGTATACGGAAAAAAATAAATTATCGTGGCGCTTCACGCTGCCGCGATTAAACGAAAAAAAAAGGAAAATGAAAGTAAATAAATAATTTTCGTGTTGCTCACCTCGAATTCGAGTAATTTCTTGTACTTGTTTTCAGGGCTTTGCCAGACGACGGAAACGCCGACTTCCGCGAGGAGCCGGTACCCGACGTCCTTTCCGTTTCCGTTGAGCGGTTCGTTGAGCGTCACCGCCGTCTCATAGTCGTACAGCTGGCCGGTTCCGACCTCGAAGATCCTGGAAGTGCTCGTGGCGACTGAGGAGGAGAGAAGAACGAAGCCGTGAGCTTTGCGGTGAACCGACCACAGGAAAATCAACAGAACGAAGCCTTCAGCCGCCCGCATTTTTTTTTCTTCCCTTTCTTTCCGTTTTATCTTATTTTATATCATCGGACGCTCGACAGCAAGTGGATCTTTCGCCGCGCCTCGTTTCCTCCGAAACGTCATCTTTTTCGCCTCCTCCTCGTCGTCGGCAAACGCGGGCACTTTTGATGCACGGAAGCGAAACCCGCGCGAACGGGTGCGAGGACCGATTCTTCCAACGAGGACAACCGCGGTAATCGGAACCGTTGAGATATTTCCACCGTCTTCGTTGTCTTGCGGTGCGAGAGCAGCGAGCGGAGCGAGCATCCGGAGCAACGTGCAAGACAATACTGGTCGGGACCGAGCCGACGTTTACGCTGCAACCGCCATTCTCGGCCTCGCCATCGAGAGTGATTCAAAATACTCGTCAGGTAGCGCGCTTAACGATTTTTCCCTGCGAAACGAGAGCAACCGTTCGAAATTTGGGTCCCGCTTCCTTTACGAACGATCTCGACCGGAATTTTTTCGAGGGAAGAAAGAAAAGAAAAGTGATCGGATGTGACGAAATCATCGCCAACGTCGTCACGTCGTCGTCACATCCGGTTATGAGTTAAAATAACGGTAACTCGATTAGTACACGTTGCTCCTCACGAATTTGATTTGGACAAAAAAAAAAATTTTTTTTTGTTCCATAGCTCCATTTCCAGTTCTTTTTTGACAATTTCGAACAAATTCAGCTTTTTAAATTATTGTGGTTTTCTTTGTTTTAAAATCAAAGTTATGATTGATTACAAACATACAACTTTATATTTTATTCTTAGCTCATTTATAAGAATAAGAACACTTCCGCGTTTTGTGTTTTATGTATATATATTATATATATATATACATTTTAAAAGAAAAGTTTTCAAATAAAAAATAAGTTTTAAGAAAATATGTATTCGAAATCTTTTAAGCTTCTTTTCGGGTGGCGAGTTTTAATTTCAGACATACTTTTTTATTTTTGGCGAATAATACAAAAAAACGTGAAGAAACTTGTCTGCAGGACAACCAACCGACTATCTATGTGAAGATTTTAGATATGGTTTACCGTGTACTACATTGGAAGTTTATACGAATGCGGCTGGGAAATTTCCGCGACACCTTTTTCACGGTGAAAGGTTGCGACGGTTCTCCTGCAGCAGGAGCTTTCCACCACACGTACGGTCGAAGTCGCGCCGTTCGTTTCCTTGTCGAACGGCATTCGCGTCTTGCGTTATATCTGATATTTTTTATTTCAATATCATCTTTCGGTTGGCTTTAATTTTGATCCGCCTCAAACTAGCAAACGATAGATGCGGTGAAAAACTTGTCTCATGTGCGCCATTACATGCTGCGCAGGAATGTTTTCCGCCGTCCTCCCCAACGACTTCACGTTTTGGCGACAGCGAAAAACACGCTTCCTTGCACGTTGTCGTCGCATGCAGGTTCCTTATGGCGATGTAACACGGAATGAAATACAATCTCGCGGCAGAATAAGAGTAGCATCCGCTTGCATCTTAAAAGCACTGCTCTGCAATCGTGTGCACACGTTTTCCACCCGAGCGGGGCAACCCTCACTTATCGCCCTCGATTAAACTGCTTTTTATTTGGCTTTTTAAGGTGATGGGATTTGTAAAATTTTTGTTTGCTTTAAATAAAAGAAAGAAAATATGAAAAACCGCACCGGAAAAGCCCCGGTCATTGTGTTTCTTTTCATCATTTAACGTAGCTGATAAAATAGTTAATGAGGTTACGTTTTTTTCATTAAATTTAAATAACGTTTATTGGAAAAATAATTTTTAAAATAAACTTTTATGGAACAGAGAAGGAATTATCTAATTACCCACGTTTATAATTAATTTAGCACCTTAAAGTCAAATAAAAGTCGAATAACTGACAATATAATTTTCAACTGATATTTTACTCCTCTCAAAATTTAAATTTTACATGTTTATGACATCCATTGTCAGCGATATAATAATAATAATAATAATAATAATAATAATAATAATAATAATATTTATAATTAATAACTTAATAAAAACAATTTTTATGATTTAAATTTAACTATAAATTATTATTATTATTATTATTATTATTAGTCATTATTTTTTAAACGTATTAAAGTTTATAGTTACAAATAAAATTTTGCCTTATTTGCTTAAGCTGAAGAGCATATTTGAAGAAGTACTTACTCGGCGCCATTTTTGGATTTGAACCTAAAAAGACGAAAAAAGTACATAAAGTAATATTAATTTATTTTTAAATTTATTCCAGTTTTCATTTTTCGATTTACTCAGGGCTTACACTGAAATATATTTTGCTTACATGTGTATATTTATGAATAAATAATTTTGCTTTCAGTAACAGACAGTTAAAATTTTTATTTATTTTTTTATGTTGTCGATAATATTGTTTTCAGAAAGAAACCGCAATAATCGAAGTTCATCAAACATTAAACAATTCATTTTTTTTTTTTGCTGCATTGTCTTATGCGTAAACCAGACCGCTGCTGAAATGGAAGATTTACACCTAATATGAAATCGTGTATCTTGTAAATTTTTACACCAATATTTTTTTTCGGATAATTAGCGCACTCCGAGAGTTTCATTACATTGCGGGACTGTAAAAAGGAAGTTATTTGCTGCTGTTATGGGCGACGTTGATTTTTCATCATTTCGATGAATCGGGAATCATTTTGTACATCGAAAACTGAAAAGGCCGGAAAAACCCAGACAGAAGCCTTACGATTGTTCACCGAGGTGGGAACCGTTAGCGAGGCAAGTTTTTAAGACAATTTTAAAAGCAATTCCCGAGGGATAAAACGTTTTCAATGTGTCGCCTAAATAAGCGCTTTAAATTCTGACTTTCATTGACTGAAATGTGAGTATTGTGATGATAAAAATAAACCTAACCTCAAAGCTGGCCCATTTGCCGAGGGAACTTACCAAATGCGGTTAGCAACATGACGCCGATGACGAATCCGTTCCAATGCATTGCTCGAACATATTTGAGAGCCATGTTTAATTAAGACGTCGGTCGGCTTGAGATATATAATATTTTCGGATCCTAACAACTGAAATTACGACGATCTTAACCCCGCATTATTTAACAATCGAATGTAAAGTAATTTAGTAATCAAATGACCTCGGCTATTTGTTCATTTACGAGTGTAGCGCTTATTGGTGGATGCGATGTGGCCAACTATAAATTTTATTGGCTCGTAATGTGGCAGAAGGAGAGTTTTGATCGGTTTTTATCTTTGATCACGGTCAAAAATTTTATTTTGACCTTTGCGCCGTGGTTTGGTGCGATATTCGACGATGCGATAATCTTTGGCGCTCGTGTCATACTTCTTGCGTCTTTTCTTTATCGCTTAAATCCGCCAAAATATTTTTAAAAAAATTGTCATAGAGTAAAAGAAAAACAAGCCTTAATAAAGGCAACACGGCGTAATGTTTTAACCGCCAATTCGTGGAAGTCACAGGTTTTTTTTTTAATAGTGCTTTTTCGTTTCTAAATAAATATTTTGCGAAGTTTTTCTTGGAAATGGATGAATTCCCGGACGAGCGTGAGGAATTCGAGCTGCTTCACGAAGATGAAATGGAGGTGTTGAGGGAAATGGAAAGTGATTCATCCAGAGGAAGATCATCTTCGAGGCAAAATTTAAATTTCCATACCGAAAGAAATTCACTTGATGCAGATGTTGAGGAAATTTTAGTGGACGGCAAGTCGACTTCTGATTCCCTGTCTCATGTGAAAAACAGCAAAAAAAGACGGTTCTCAATTGAAGCAATATTTTATTCTAACGATGGTGAAGATGATGATGATAATGATAAAATTGAAGTCGAGCCACCCATGAAAAAAATTAGAAACGAAGAATTTAATTTTGGTTGTCACTGCGGAGTCACCTCTTTGAGACTTCCGAAATGGCCTTTCATAACTTTTAACACTTACGACGGCGAAAGGTTTTACGTAAGGTTTAGAGATGAGGAAAAACAGGAAGAATTAAAATTAAATAAAGTTTTTAAAACAAATCTTCTGTCTTCACCAATAAAGGATTTAAAAGCTCTGGCTGAGGAGACATTACAAATTTGTCAGAAAAGAGCCACTTCTTATGATTCATTTAGTAATGAAATGTCAGAGGTTGAGGAAAATTTTGATTTATGGATTGATAAATATAAACCAAAGAGGTACCTTGAACTTCTTAGCGATGAAGGAGTAAATAGAAGTCTGCTAAACTGGCTTAAAAAATGGGACAAAATTGTATTTAACAAATCCACTATAAAAAAATCCACAACTAATAATAATAAAAACAAAAAAATCAAAGCACATCAAATTACTTCCAGTGATTCAAAATGTAAAATGAATGATGTTTTTAATTCTGATGACAGAATAGAGCATAAAATTGCTCTTTTATGTGGTCCACCAGGACTTGGCAAAACTACTTTGGCAAATGTAATAGCTACTCTTGCTGGATACAATGTAATTGAAGTCAATGCAAGTGATGATAGAAGTATTGAAACATTCCATGCAAAATTGGAAGCAGCAACGCAAGTGCAGTGTGCCATAAATACAAACAAACCAAATTGTTTAATTTTAGATGAAATTGATGGTGCACCTGCTACTTCAGTAGAGTATCTCATAAAATATGTAAGTGGAAAACTTAGTCACAAAGGAAAGAAAGAGAAGGAAAAAATAATTGTTAAGAGACCAGTAATATGTATCTGTAATGAACCTTACTTACCATCTCTTCGGCTGTTGAGACAACATGCTTTTGTTATACATTTTCCTCATACATCATCAACGAGATTGGCCCAGAGATTGCTTGAGATATGTAGGAAGCAGAATGTGAAATCTGATCTTTCAACATTGACACTTCTTTGTGATAAAATGCAAAGTGACATCAGAAGTTGCATCTCTGCACTCTATTTTTTTAAAAGCAGAAATGGGCAGACGTTCAAAGCAACAGATATTGCCAAATGTAATATTGGACAGAAGGATTTACAGAAAGGACTGTTTAGCCTTTGGCAAGAAGTATTTCAAATTCCATTAAAAAAAGAAACAGCAATTACAGATTCTTCAAGAACACCATCAAAATCTGTTGCTCATTTTCATTTTAGTCAAAAAAATATGTAAATATGAATTTTTTTCAAAAAAAATGTATAAAATTATAAATTTGTTTTAAGCATATCTTCTTTTCATTAAAATTTAATTTCAAAAAAAAACTTAGAATGATATTGAAGACTTTTTTCATTTTATTTTTCAGGGAAAGATTAAAGTATCTGGTACAATTATTTTCAAGTGCAGGTGATTTTGAAAGACTCCAGCAGGGTGTGTATGAAAATTTCTTAAAAATGAAATTTCCAAATGCAATACAATCAACTTCAACTACTTTGGATTGGTTTTGTTGGTCTGACTTATTGGACACATATATTAAGGAAAATCAGAATTATATTTTGATGCCATATTTACCATATACATTTGCAGCATGGCACTTTTTACTTTCCTCAACTGGATTCACCAAAATCACATATCCAAAAGATGGTTATGAGGTAGGTGTTTTAAAAAAAATCAACTCAGTAAGTTGAAATAAGAATGTTTTATTGTAAAATATGATTCATAGGTGGCTACAGTGTTTACTCTTGCTGTGTTCTAAATTCATGGCTCAGATGTTAGATGGCAGAAGAATATGTATCGATATAGCTCTCTAAACACTAGACTATGAATTTTTTGATTAATTACAACAAAGTAATTAATCTTAAATCTTTTTAGAAATGCAAATTATTTATTTTACATTTAAATGATGTTCATGTATATAGTGAAATTTAAACTCAAGAAACTGATCTTATAAAAAGTTTAATTTATATTTCCAAATAGATAAAACTGAGAACAGTTTTATTGTTAAAATATTCTTTAAGCCGTATAATTGAGATAAAATTGCTTGGATAAAAGCAAGTTATTTTAGAAATAAAATTGTGAAACTTTAAACAGAAGTTTTATTAGTCGCAATTTTCAGAAAATAATGCTAGATATGAACATGTGATATTAATCTCATAATTAGGTAACATTCATAATTTTTTATTGTTATTATTATTTATATCGAAAACCATAGTAAAATCCAATGGAGTTATATAGTTGAACCAAAATTACTGAATCTCAACTTTATGTATCAAATTTTAGAGATTTATTGGGGTTATCATAAATATGAAAAAAGATCGAAAAAGCAGAAATAAAATGAATACGCTAGTTAATGATGTCAAGAAAAAATTTTAAAAAGATGAGCGAAAGCTAATTTGCAAAGCGATTTAAATAATGTTTCTCTTGGTTCCGGAGGTATGAAAATATTACGAAAAAGAACAATTACTAATATTTGGCATAAAATAAAATAAAAATGAAACTTAAATCACTCGGATTTATTAGTTTGTTTTTTGGCACTAAAACATGTAATCTTTAATATCAATTTATTTTTTCATTAACGAGATTTTATGTTTCAGTAAAGTGAGCATGTATATACAATGATGTTCATAATTTCAGAAATGAATTTTAATAAATCTCATTTAGTCGTTCATAATTTAATAACGATGGTGAATTAAGACAAATAAAGATATCACGGCCATTCTTTTTCGACTTCCTCGTGAATAATTAAAGGACTAAGTAGATGAGAGGGATTCAGAGTTAGATAATTGTTTTAACGCGAAAATGGAGACATGTTGCATCTGATCCCCAACTCATGAAACATTCAGAAACCTTTCTCGTCGGTCAGAAGTTGGTTATCCTTTGGATCTGGATATTCATCTTGATTGCCTTTAACATTATTATATTGCCCCAATTAATTTTACCAGTTATAATTTCTTTGTATTTTTATCAATTTGTAAATGTTGGTCTATTGCATTTTTTTTTTTACAACGGACTTCAAAAAAATTTTGGAAAAGGAAACTTATTAATGCCGAACCAATCAAAATCGATTTTAACTCGCAAAATTTTAAATCGGACAGAATGTATTTCGCTTTTGTAAAATTTCATGCGAATTGATGATTTGCTGCTTGATTTATAATTAAATAAAGGTAATGGATATTGGAATGTATGAGTCAACACTATTCGTTTTACGCTTCTTGTTAATATGAAATCGCGGTGCAGGTGTGATTTTGTAACATAAATCTAGGCTAATTGCTGTATATTGCTATTGTAAATCGCAGCTTTTCATTAGTTCAAATCTACCCCCGTCCCATAATCTGCGGAGAAAGTAGAAATTAAACTTTTCGTGCCTCGCACCCCCTAAATTTTAGGCGAATAACTATAAAATCTGTTAGATTATCCAGCAGAAAGACTTGCTAATACAGGAAGTCAAATAATTTATTCATTCGCGTTGCAATTTTTTGACACTAACCAGTGAAGCGCATATCTTTTTCTGGATTTTTCGATTTCCGTACATATGTATATTTTGAAGTACGTCGCATATCGTTTTCGCAATTTCTTCATACGATTGTTGACACCCGAGTTAGCATTATCAACGGAGCATCGTCTGAATTTGAAAAGAAAAAAAGAAACAAAGTTTTTCATGGTCGAAGTTGACATTGTATAGCAATCAACGAGAAAATTAACTAATTTCTCCATCTCATATTTTCTCTAAGCTATTATCGATTATTAATAATTACGGTCCTTTGTTATTAATTTAATCAAGTCACCTCATCTGGAGATTTATCAATCATCAATTCATTGATGTCTTCACTTCACTTCGTATGTCCTCAAATCCTTTTCCAACAGTTTTGCTTTGCAGTTTCGAAAGGCTGCGTTTTTCTGATTTCCGTCAATGGCTGCGTTCTTCCGACATCCGAATTCTGCACATGTATGGGTTTTGAAAAGTGCCTACACCAGAAGTTTTATCTCGCGTTAGCTTCTAACTAACAATGAAAATGGTGAAATTCCACCTATATTTCTATCAAAGTTGAAAAATTAAAAAAGATATTGCAAAGAATTATTGATAAGGAAGAATTTTTTTCAACTAAATCGTTTCTTTAATAGCTACAGCCAGGAGAAAAAGTTCCGAAATAATGCACGGTTTTCAAAAATACTTAAATTGTTGTATGAAGTTTAATGCAATAATGAATGATTATTGTCAATTTTTCCACGTGGACCGGCCGGAAAAAAAGGGATCAAGAGGATTGAAGTAACCGATGTTGAAATTGTATAACGTATAGTCGAAGTTATTAATTGGACGATAATTCTGTAAATACAAACCGTGTAAGGAAAAAATTTTCTTTATATTTCAACTGTGTAAAATGTAACTTATTCATTTCTCTTATCCTTAAGTCCGACGAGTTCCGCGTTAACATTTGAATTACTTTTAAGCGTCAAGTGATACAATGTAATAAATAATCTAGTCATTTTTAATTTGTGTTGCACGTTGTGTGAATCGTTCTTTTGTCTGGAAACAGTCCCCAGTGAGTAGTAAATGAAAAGGGTTCCCAAATTGAAAGTACCAATTACTTAGGACGCAAAAAGTTCCGGAAACGCGAGCTTGGGGAAAATTTTAAGATTTTAATTAAACAAAAGCTAAGTTTCAACACCAAGGCAATATATATATATATATATATGAAAAAGTTTGATACGTAAATCAACCCGGGAAAACATTTGCAATGGTTCACAAAGAGAAACAAAAAATAAGAAAATACAAATTTTCTGCATTCATCATAAAGTTTATTTATAATTCTTAGTGAGAAACATCTTAATAACGTAAAAATTAATGTTCGCAAAACTTTTTAACAGAAGAATTCAACGTTTTTCATTTATGAGGGATGGTGAAAAAAAAAATTTTTTTTTTAAGTGTATTTATTACTTTTCTTTCCTCGCGCTCTTGCAAATTGATGTCTAACGAATTTCTTATGGATTTTTACAAGTTAAAAAAAATTTTTTTTTAGTTTATTTATGTTTACAAAAAATAAATTTTATCGTTTCTATGTTGCATGCATTCCAGAGATATTCGAATTGCATTTGCCATGCGAAAATTAAAAAGGGTGAACTGAAGGAGTTCAATTGAGATAAGTGAATACTTCTCTTTTTAATAGAGAACATATAACTTTTTTTTGTTTTTCAATTAAGGAAACTATACATTTTCTTCACCCTCATTGTCCATATTATCTTAATTCAAAAATATTTGGGCCCTTTTTTTTATTTTGAAAGGGAGAAAAATCAACGCACATTTGTAGGGTAATGGCAGCACAAAATGTAACATTCTTATTAAACGAATATTTTCTTTTAATTGCCAGTCATCTGTGGAAGTGCAGATTTTTAAGGTTTTCAAAAAAATTTTCGCGGGGGGGGGGGGCGGTAAGTATTCAGGAAAAATGAAAAGTGGTCTCTGTAGGGAAAAATTGGAGCATTGTATAAAGCTGGTTAGTAAGATTTTTTTTTCTTTTTGCCCTCCCTACTCAAAAGAAAGTCGCTCCCGTCGATTTAGGCAAAATATCCCGACATTCCGGGTCAGGGAACAGAAATCGCCATGAGTTAGAATTTCAATTGGCAGGATCCTTCTTCTTTTTTCTCGCATGTAATACATATAGTAAATATTAATATTGTATTTGATTCGTAAAAGCTGAATCATCTACATCAAAAGCAGCGCTTGAAAAGCGGGAACGGAGGAGAGGGATTCGGAATGGAAAAGCGAAAAAGGAGTTCCCCGTAAGGTTTACTTAAAACCGATCGCTATCGCTCCGCGATGCATTACAATATCCAATTTTGGGGCCCGCACCGTAAACAGAAGAACTCCTGTTTGAAGGATAACGAGAACCGACAGCATTTCATTAATTTTCTGATGTAAATATAATTAGATTTGTTTCGTTTTGCAACATTCTCGACGTCGTGAAATGAGAAAATTTGGTAAAAAGCTAAATAAATTCGATTATTATATACGGAAGGATATCTTATGAATATTTAATGGAATGAAAAAGGTTTTCGTAGACTGCAACTCCGCTCAGCCGACATGATTGTTAATGTAATTTTTCAAAATTTTACTACGTGGAAAATCGCGTTAGAGCATGATATCATTACCTCTTCTGCATCCTTTCTTTCAGGTGCCTATCAAACGCGAGCCTATTGTCGGATATCTTTCACATTACATTTTTTATGCCATCTTTTATTTTAAAGTCGAAACCTGCGGTTGTCGGTAAAAGTCAGTGCCTTAATATGTTCTTTTGGATGCATATATATAAAAAACCGAATCATGCAACGTTCGAGACCAAATACTACCTCATAAACGTAAATGGGGTTAAACGCAAGATTAATAGTGGTTACGTGTATACATTTGCTTTCTTTTTCAGCTATTTTTCGGGTAATGCATCTAAAATGGGTTCCGAAAAATTCTTTTGATCCAAAATCTTTGGTTTTGGTAAAAAGAAATGGTTATTTTGGTAAAAATATTTTTGCACGACGATATGAAAATTCTTGTATAAAAGTTATGTCAAAATAATTTTAACGTGGAATTTTTTTTAATGGTAGAAAATTAATAAATTTTTTAATGTTCTCAGGGAAAGAATCACCCAGTTTCGATAGTAATTTTCTGTAGTTTTTCATAATTTGTTTTATTTAATTTTACCTAACTTATTTGTACATTTTTTATTTTTACTTCATTCGTTTTGCGGAAATCTTGAAGATAGTCAAAATTACTTAACCGATCACTTGTCGGGATGTGTGTGAACCATGTGGGGCAATGCGCAAGATAAGATTCGCTCAAAAGTATAATGCGAAAGTTATCGTGCAATACATCAAGAGCAAAATATATTAATGACAAATTAATGTTTTCCGAAGTTAATGTTGAAATGAATTTGTAAAAAGGCAATCCGTCATTTCTTATTCGATACAAAGCAATTTTTCTTTTTCTTCCTTCCTAGTTTTTTTGATGTTGTTTTGAATTTTAAAATTTTTGTATGTCACTAAAAACGAGATCGTTTACAAAGCGAAAACCACCGGAGGTATATTTTCGCAAAAGTATTTAACAATTTTTTCATCCTAAATTTTTAAGCAGTTTAAATGACTGTTGTCATTCATCGTCTGCATATATAAAATTTTTTTTTTTTCAGGTTTTCGCATATAACGAATTGAGAATTTCTAAAACCCCTTCTTACAAACCGTCTCCATGCGTATATCCCGTAATTTATTATTCATGTATAACCTCATCATTTTTTATCCTATCTCTTCAGCATTAATTGCCCATCTCCTTTATCCCCGAACTTTGACGGCGTCTCCTTTTCGTTTCTGCAATAAAAAAGCGCCCCCCCTCCCCGAAAAAAAATTTCGTCAAAAAATGATATTTTTGATCTTCCAATTATTTTTTGAAATATTCTCCGATATCGTTAGATACTCGAAGAATGTATTAAAAAAAATATTTCGACCATAAAACTGCTTCTCGAAACTCGACATTTTTAAAATATGATTGATAATCATAAATATTTTTAACAGCAAAATAAAAAAAAAAATAAAAACACGTTATTGCCTTACTCAAACGTTTATGCTTCACCAGCAATTTCGGGGCACTGACAAATTTTGAACGTGTAAGACAAAGAAAGAATTGAAAATGAAAGAATAATAAATTTTTGCAGATTGATATAAATTTAATCCTTTTAATAAAGATTGATGTATTTTGCATCATTTGGGGCATAAAACGTGTCCTAGTTAATTGCTGTCGTTTATAATCTGATTTTGATGGATTTCCATATCGATTAACGCATAATTTAGGTGTTAAACGTTTTTTTTTTATGGAAAACATTTTTTTTTAACTAAAAAAAGAAATTAAATTGATTGTCATTGAAAATATTATTTGAAAAATTTTATCGTTATGGATTATTTCGTTAAGTGAAAGGTAAAATTTTAACGTATCAGCATCGTTGAAACAAAAAATGTTCCATATATATATATATGTATTTTACATTTTATATATATATAATTATGGAAACGTAAACGCTGAAATTATCACAACATTAATAATATAGAAGACACATTGAAATAAATATAATATGTAAGACATATTAAAATAAAAAGAATTATATTCTTGAAATTACATTGTATAAAATATTTTCTTTAAATAATTATTATATGTCACTATATTATACAAAGATGTTAACAATATATTTATATATATATACGAGGTCAAGATCATCACTTCATAAGTAACAAAATAGTCTGAAAGTAGTTATTTCAAATTTGATTTTTTTTATTTGTTTATTGCTCAGACTTTCTTTTCGTATGTGATCATAATTATAATATTGCATGTTATAAAATTATAATTGTAATAGTAGTTTTAATACTACTGTATAGAATTATGAATTGTTGAGTCCCATACGGAATTTATAAAGTTTAACCTCTGATTAATTAAATCTGAAGTGAAAAGAAACAGATTCATGTAGTTTAAATGAAAACATTTCAGGAGTAAAATGCGGGATCTTAAATTAAATGGAGTAAAATCTTTGGATGCGGGTGGGGGGTGGGGGGGTGGACCTCGTGTTTTTCGATCCTTGTTCTTTTAAAACTGTGTAAAAATAAAATTTTAAATTCGAATTTCGGGATTCTAAAGTGCGTCCATGTTTTTTTGACGTCGTTTAAGGAAGGAGAATAAGAAAATTTGCTCCTGTTTTGCGGTTGCTAATTATAACAGTGCGACAAAATGCTTCCCCTTTCTCCCCTTTCTCTTTTTTCTTTCACTTTTTTGACTAATGAGTTTCTTGTTTTATTCTCTTCTTTTTCGCCTCACCGTCTTCTCTTTGTTTTCGGACTTTCAATTATTTATCTTCTCATTAAAGGAAAAAAAGGCAGGGGAAAACGCCAGTTCCCGAGTACATCTTCATCTTGAGTTATTTTTTTTTTTTATCTCTCTCTGTTTGTTTAGACAGTGGAAAAAATAAATTTTTCCCAGCCTTTTAAGATGCTTTACAAATAATTACAAAGTTATTTTTGATGGGAATAAAATAAACGAGTTCTCATTTATTCCCTTCTTACCTCAGACAAGTCCCTTTACTTTGACATTAAAAAAACCTGGAAAATTTGGGGAGGCGGCGCATAAATTGGCTAAAGAGATGAAAATCGAAAAATGAAACTTTGAGAAAAAAGTTAATTTCTCCGGGTTTTTATCTCTAAATATTAGAAAATCTTTTTAAGTATAATTTTAATTCTTGATAACATCACCGATATATGAGTCACTGGAGTCTTTGCAAATACTTACAAATAAAACTTATATATATATCTGCAAATATATATATACAGAAATCCTTTTACTATTTTGTCAAAAAACGACAAAAATTATATTAATATTTAAAAGTTTTAATTCACCATAAATAAAGTTGATATTAGTTATTACTTTACATACATATTAATTACAATTTATTATATTTATTATAAAGAAATAATTATATATTTCATTTATATATATATGGGTTTAAACAATTTTAAAAAGATAACCAAGAAAACGTGCAAATTTTTATTCAGTTTTAAACTCATATTTGTTCTCGGAGAATCTTTCTAGGTTTTGCATTTTTTTTTTGTTATTGATTTAAGTTTAGTTCTAAATTTTATCTTCTCTTAATATAGTTCTTTATCTCTTTTAAAATTTTCAATTTTGTTAAATTATTATTAGTTAACTGCATCCGCAGATGTTTTTATATGAACTTTTTATCACAACCGAATTGAAAACAACATTATAATATTATATAATAATGTTATTTTTAAGTTATAAATTTAAGATATTCGGGTGTTATTATTTTTCGCGAATTCGAGAGATAATGTGGTAATGTACGACCCAGTATTAAAAAATACATAAGTGGAAGACTAAATGTTTTGTAGAGTTAAAAGAACATGTATAATAAGACGGAACAAGTAAATAAATACAATATTAGAGAGGTTATTAAATTAATATAGATATATTTATAAATACATATATAAATAATATAATATTTCATATTTAACCATGTGCATAAATTATTTTATTTTATACAATTATATATTTTATTTATTGTTGTAATTAATAACAAGATACTATCTCAAATGATGGTCCCAATTTTTTTATTACATAATTTTTTGACAAATAGTCTGTTTTATAGCAGATTTTAAATTTTTCGTTAGTTTTTTTTCACTACAAGTTCATGTTTAAAACCCCTCATGAGATTTGCATGTTATATTTTATGTATTTTGCTATGTATGAAGTAGAAATGTTTAGTCCGTTCGCTTTGGTCGAATTAGTATTACCAATCCGAATCGGTAAATTTATATTACACAAAGCGCACATTATCCTCAGTATCCTGGGTATATTAAAAACTTGTGAGAGATGCATTTTTCGTTGTCTTAACAATTTTCACTGTAAACATATCCATCTAATATTTCCACTTTCTGAGCATCAAGCACGACGTATGATATCCACTATGAAACCTTTGTCAAAAGCGAATTCCAAACTGTGAAACTGAAAATCCTTGTGATCTGAATAGAAATTCAAAGAAACTTTAAAGGTAATTAGAATTCATGTGATACGTCGGATTTTCCCTTTAATCTTGGTATATAGAATTTTAACGACTGCAATTACGACAAATCAACTTCGAATTTAGTGTTTGCCAGCTTTATAAGCGACAATTTGTCATTTGAAATTAATTTTGCTAGTTAAAAACTATTTGGAATTCGGGCACTAGTTTGAAAATACTGCGCAATGGACTTGAGCTGCTGCTAATTTAAGCGTCTTATTCAAAATGTAGATGTTTGCCGTTGGCTTTTTCGAATTTTGTATAATCCGTTCTGATACCTCTAGTCGTGTCGCTCAATCTTCTTTCATTACAAAATATTCGTCTTCGTGTTTAAGTTGAAGTCCGCTATAACTCTTGCCACGTTTTTAAAACCCATTAACTTTTTAACTGGTGCCGGACGTTGTGAATTTTTTTTATATTTTTATTATAATTCTTAGCCTCCTTTGAATAACCTATTAATATTCATAGTTGAAAAAGTTATTAGGAGTACTTTTCATATTTTGATTAGATTGAGAGTGAAAAACAGAAGTTTTACTAATAACATTTAATTTTATACAGAAGTGGTGTATAACTGCAGTTATTTCATTCAACGGCAGGAAAGTAGCACTTCATAACAAATCGGGCAAATTTTCTCATTTAAACCGAACTGTCCTTATGAATTTTCATTGTTGCGCCTCGCAAATGGCAAATGAAGCCTTTTCAGCTTTACTTTTCATTACTAGGAAATAATTCGATGATGGAGGAGTCAAACAAAGCTAAGAATTAATTGTAATAATTAACTCGGATGACAGAAATGCGATGCGGTTTTGCTTCACGTTATTAATTATTTCAATATATAATACGTCGAGAAACAGACGCTCTTTTCATAAACTGAGTAATAATTTTTGATGCAACTTCGTTCTTATGATTTTCTCGAATTTGCCTAACTCCTATTGTTTATATATGTTATATTTTTTGGTTCGGGGCAAAGGGAAGAAAATTGATTTTTTTCTTTACCATTTCTTTTTTAGAATCACCTGAAGGAAATCCGCGTAAATCAAATCGCAGATGACTTGCTTCGAGGACTTAATCCGAGTATTCGCATCCACTCATGCCGGCTTCATCTCATTTTGGACACACTGCCAATGTTCAAGACGATTTTGGTGCCGTCTCTCAGACCGGTTAATTTGAAACTTTTCACCGAGAGGGAGAAAAACGATTTCGATCACCTCGTCAATATTATGATAGATTATAACTTGAATTATGTACAACAAAGAGCTCCGGATGGGACATATTATTACCAGTTCGATCCGTAAGTAATACGGACAAATACGTTAAGAAAGGCAAAACGCAAGCACACCCGTTTTTATAAAAATCGATTTTATAACATTGCCACACGTTGAAATTACAGAAACATAGAAGAGATATCGCAGTTTAGTGCAATTGAAAGATACAAACATTCCTTTTCGTACAACATGAAGCAGTTAATATCGAGGGAGTTAGAAATGGAAAAGGTTAGAAGAAATGAGGGCTTGAATCTATTTGATAAAAAAAAGGAAGAAATATCAGAGAAGGTTGAAAAGGTTGTTAAGTCCCTAGCGCAAAAGGTTCCCAATCATTTGCAGAAATTAACGCCGAAGGAAATAAAAATCGACGGAAATGACGAAGTAAGTTTAAAAATTTTACTTTTTTAATGGATTTATTATAACTTTCTGTTCACATCTTGGAACTGTGAAAGCTCCATAATGCTTGAAAGTATGGAGACACATTTAGAGGAAATATTTTTTTCGCTTCACTTTTCACTTTGTATCACAATGTGCGAATTTCAATGTTGAAACCGATACTTTTTTCTTATTGTTTCTAGTCATTTTTCCTTTAGCTCAAGAAAAAAATTAATGGAAGTTTTATTATTTTTCAATTAAGAATTCCAACAAAATATTTCTGCATTCTTAACGTTATTTAAAAAAATTAAAGCTGTTTTTTTTCGCCTGTTCTCCTAATATTAAATTTCTGTTCTTTTTCCGGATGAATACTTTCTTTAAAAATTTTTTTAAATTTATAAATTGAAGAATCGAAATTTATATGATGGAAAATTTTTTCGGTTTCCGGAAATTTTAAGTTCTCGATTATTCAAATTTGTTCCGTCCTGATGTATAGAAATTGAGTTCCGTTGCTGTTCACAATAACAATTTCATCGAGTTTCTGGGATGTCAATTTGGCAAAGGAATGAAGAATCCACGATTATCGTCTAATGAATATCTTAGGAGGAATATTAATAGAGATTGAGCCATTAAAATCCTTTTAAACATCATTTTTCATTGAATCAATAAAAGCCTGGAATTGAATAGAAAACAATGATGAAAGGATGTTATTAATACGTTCGCGTTTTTACGAACGAGCCTAATGGAGCGAAGACCATTCATATCTTTCAACAATAGCTTAGCATCATGCAGAAGAATTATTTCCGTCTCCCATTTCTTATGCCAGAAAATCAGTGAGGGAATTAGATTTTTCTCGAATACTTTCTCTTCACCCAGAACATTTAAACCATTATCAGTATATTTTTTTTTAGTTGCTTACTTTGTAATTAACCTCTTTTTTGAGAAATATCCAAAGATTGTCTGTTTTGTTTTGGGTTTCCATATTTCTTATTAAAAGCTAAGTATTATATTAAAATAATAGTACTTTTCCGTCTGAAATTGTTAACATTTTTATATTTTCTTTTGTATTATCATCTATGAATCAATGAGAAATTTTAAATTTAATTTATAAAAATTTTATTTCCTCTTAATGAAATCGCGAATTACTGTTGAGAATAAAAAAAAGGAAAGCTAGCAAGAATTTATTTTCAAACGCATGTCATAAATTAAATTTTTTTTTAATGTTATGAAAGAATTTTATTTTTCGACCAAATTTTATTGCCCTTGCAAATGTAAAATATACAAATCTAATCTAGATGAAAAAATTTTAGTTTAAGGTCTTAGTGCAGCTTAAGTCTCATATTCATGCAAAAAATCATGAGGATGTATAGAAGATACGTATTGCTTTTTTATAAAGTTCTATGACAAATAAATCGCAAATTCTTTTGTAGTATTTTAAAAACCACTAATATAACGCTCAAAAATTCCTATAAAAACCATAAATTCCTAAAAATATCTCAGTTTCTCCATGCACTACATTTAATTACTAACTATTATTTTTTTAATAAAAAAGGAAGCAAAGTTTGTAGTATTATATTTTAGCGCTATAAATATTTAAATTTTCCTCTGATATTTCTAACAGAGTGATGCGAAAAGGATCCAGAAGAAAAGTTTAATGTCAGAGGCGGAGTTATTTCCTCCCTTCTTTGTAGGGGTGACTTGAATGCGAGGTTATCGTGGCATTTCACTCTTTGGCAAGGGATATTCACTAACCATTACAACTTTTAAATAGAGCTTTTAGGATTGGTCATTACCATTAACATTTCCTTAACTCATTTTCCTTGTACATTAACGATATTTTTATTTATCTAGAAATTTTCGACCTTGTTTTATTGAAATAAGGAAAAAAAATTTTTGTTTTTCGTTATTCAATATCAGTACTTGTTTTCACAGTTATACAAAAATGAGTAATTCTTCATTAAAAAAGTTAAAAATTTATTTTAAAACTGAAACAAAAAAAAATTTATGTATATCTCCTGGAATTTATGCTTGTAAAAATAATTTTGAAAAATAATTGCTTTTTTTACATAACGACGGGAAAAATTTTTGATAGAGAAATGCAATATTTCGTTACATTTTAAAAGCATATTAATTTTCGTTAAAGAAGCAATATACATTGTCGAATAATCTGTTTTAACGTGAAATTACTGCTGACGGTAATAAAACCAAATGTTTTTAGTTAATATCTAGTGAAAGGACAGTAAACTGAAGTTCATAAACGAGCACTGACGAAAGAAATAAAAAAAATAATAATAATAATCATCATCATCATACTTTCTCGCTTGTGCACTTATCAAAATTAGGTATAAATCCAAAATGAGCGTTTTTTTTTTATGCGAGCTGCTGACATCGTACCAATGACGAAAAGGCTTTCCCATTCTTAACTGGAATTATCCAGGATGGCTGTTCCATGTGGTAACGCGGCTTAAATGTTTAATTTCATTCATGATCTAAGTTTCCTCTCCCTTTTTGTTAACTCATCATTCAAATTTCCAAATTCAAAACGACTGGAAATTCCAGTTCATTTTTTTCCCCATTTTTCATTTGATAGACCTTTAGCTGAATTAGCTGCTTTTTTTTTTAATTTTTCGATAACGTAAAATGAACTTTTCGTTCATTCGCAAATTAAGTATGGAATACTTTTAACCTCCCCTTACTCCCACCCTGTCTTTTCGGGTAAATGAAAAAAATTTACCTTTTTTCATCCGAAAAACACCCCTGCTATCCCCGCTAATCCATACCTTTTAAGTGATTGTCCGGCAATTAACAGCGATCAGTATTTATTACGAATTATTGCCCTTCATACCCTTTTTCTATATTAGAGTTTAAAATATATATATTTAGAAAAAGAGAGTCAGTGAAACTTATAATTTATAATATTTATATTATATTTCCCAAAATTTTATCGAATAATTTGAAGAATAATACAAGTATTGATGCAATTCATTCGTTTTGCGATACAGAAAATTCACTTCCGTATTATGTAGAATGAGAAATGATCATTATATCCATACTAAGTACGTAAGAGTGTGTAATTTGAATAAGAAAGCTGTTCTTTTTATGATTTACAATAAAAAAAAATTTTATATCTTAACATTTGGTGCTACATGAACTTACATTGCGTGTCATCCATCGTTTCTAATTATTGGTGTGTTGGTATAAACCTGATCTATTTATTATTATTCGAAAAATTTAAAAGAACAAAATTTTCCACCTACCTGAAATGAGTTTTAAACTTTTTTAATGTACAAATTTCATATTTTTAAAATGCCTTGACCCCCCGCCTTTCATCCTCATCCCCGGGGGGTAAGGGGGGTAAAGTTGTTATCTTGGCGTCATTCAATAAATGAACGTCACATCATATGCAAAGGAAAAGCTAATGTGCTTTTTGACAATGGAATTTGAAATTAAAGCCTGATGGATTGTTTTAGTAGAGAATAATATTAATATTTCTCTTTATGTTCTTCCTCTTCTGATATATATGTCAACATGCGAGACTTAACGCGGAAAATTTGATTGCTTCCTCGTTAACTTTCTCATTCCGTACAACAATAAATTCATTTCCGGAATCAAATTTCACATGTTCGCAATTTTAATAGAGACAGAGAGAAAATCGGGTCGCTTGTAAAACAGGTTCAGGTTTTAAGGGAAACAGAGAGGAAATAACTATTAAAGATAATTCCCCTATTAAGGATCCCGACCTCCAAATTTTTATGAAAAGCGTATTTTTTGGTTAATTTTTTTATTTCACGAATTTCAGTTTATATCACACGTATAGTTTACGTATCATATTAGTATTAAATTAATTATTTAATTCGTAATAAAATCGTTTTTGCATTTTAATCTGTATCATGTATAGGTCAATTCTATATTACATATATATGTTCCATTATTTGTGTTACAAATATTAAATTGATTGCTTTTTCTAGGTAGTCTTTTTAACTACATAAATATGAATACGAAAAATTTTATAGGAGAAAAACTGAAAAATAATTCGCGTAAAAGAGTAATTAATTTCAAATTGTACATGCAGATAATATAATTAAATTTGCGATTACGTAAGTTGTCGTAAATTATGATTTTTAGCCAATACTTAAATGTTGAGGAACATTGCCCACTTTTTGCAAGCCAATAAGTTTTCATTTTTATGTAGTTTTCTGCAACAATAACAATGTACATTACATTTATCTGGTATACAGTTTTCACGCTCAAACCGTTTAACTTAACCGTTCAAAAACACGAGAAATTGCGAATATTCTATAAATGATTATCTGGCCTTCTACATTGTCACGTTTAAAATTTAAAATTTCGAATGTCTTGTTACTTCAAATGTATCAAATAGCATGCTAACGTGCGCGCATTTGATCGGGGCAAAATGGGATGAAAGAAAAATTTATTTTAAAAAAAAAAAATTGATGTTAACGATTTATAAAAGGAAAACTCATTAAATTTCATGTAGAAGCAAAAACCCGATTCGAGGCCCTCACCCCCTTGAGGGGAAGAAAAGAAAAGCGAAAAGAAAAAAGAAAAATAAGTAGGTTTTTCCGGTTCCATTTACCCAGCAGAGCCGAACGGCTTTTATTTGTGGAACGTCGTTAAGGTTTGTTCTTGTCCGGTTCTTATAATGCTGGGACTTTATTCCTTTATTTATTTTATTTTACACTTAGTTTCAAAGTTTACTTTTTATTCGTGGAGGCGTGGACCGTTCTTGGGGGGATAAGAAGGTGGTCGGTCGGGTCGGAGGCAAAAAAATAATGGCATTAAGGAGGCAGTTGGACGGCAAAAATAAAACAGCCTTCTTGCTAGTGCAGTTTGTCTTGCTTTTCCATTTACGATTTGCAATCGGAAAAGCCTTTTTCCTCCTCCTTCGGTGATTGCTTTGTAATTTTCTTATGATGAAATTTTATTTATGGGAAAATGTAAAAAAAAAAATGAGGCAAAAAGTAGAATAAAACCCACCTCTCCTGCACGCTCTCAAAATTCGACACTTATAAAATTCATGGGCTCATAATGTAAAGTTTGGTTCACATAAAATTTTACATTATTAGCAAATTTACAGTTGAAAGTGTTCTTTTATTAACAAAATCATATTAGAACATTAAAAAAAGAAAAGTTCTAGCTTTTTGGTTTCGGATAATGATGCTCTTTTTTCATGCCTTTATTTAGAATTTTTTTGCACTTTTGTGCAGAAAGAATGGTTTTTCACCGGTATTCCAAATTCAGTGAGTGGATGTATTTAATTAATTTGAACTGTATACGTCCTCTGGCCGAAATTAGTGTTACATTATGAGCATTTGGTGTTTTTCGCACATGTGAAGAATCTTGCCAAAAACAAAAAAAAAGAAAAAAATGGAAAACTCTGCTCCTTGGCACACGGTCAGCAAAACAGTTCAGTTTGAGATTCTGCTGCTGATTTTTGTCTTTTTTTCCCCACCGCTTATGGATGATTATTGCTGTTGGACTAGGCATTCGCTTATTTGTTTTTCTGCTTTGAAATTATTCGACTATTTGTTTTTCGTGTACGTCGTATCCCCTGCTATTCGACATATCCCTACGACTTATTGCGATTTCCTTTGTCTTTGGCACCAAAAAAAGATTCTCTCACCATTTTTTTCCTCTCTAACGATTCTTCATCGTGGTTCTCTTTCGTTTCATTCTCGTATCTCTTTGCTTTTGTCCCGGCATCACACAACCAAGTTTTTAACCAGGTTTATTTAACAACCATTACCCAAGTTTATAACAAATCCCCAGACGTTTGATTTTTGGGTTTATCGCGAATGTGGATTTCAACGTTTTCCATCGTAAAAAACCATTAATAACCGAAATCTTTTATTTATTAAAGCTTTTTTTAAAATAATGGAAAAATCCTGCCGCTTAAAAGACGAAAAAGCTATTAAAAAAAATTTTTTTTGATAACTTTTATATTGTTATTATGGCATTCTCGGCGGATGATCTTTATTATGTATACCAATGCATTCATACAATTATAAAAAGATAAACTCTAGTCATGTTCCGAATTCATATTATGTTGTCGGTCTTGAAAGCTAGAAACTACATTCGTAAATTTAAATTTAAATTCATATAAATAACTTTATGAATATTAAAGAAAAAATTATATATTAATTTAAAAATAAAAATAACTCTTATATTTAATATATATTCATATACATATTTAAATAATTCTTGGCAATCTCTATTTGAATGCGGGATTCCTATATTAATTTTCATACGGATAGCATGATGGAAGTCACGAATTCTGTTCGAGATTACTTCTCCATTTTATTGTTAAGCTCCGTTATTGCATATTCAACCACTTCAATATCGAATTCTATTGATTATTGTCTTTCCAAAGGTTATTTATTAGGTTTTTCGGTAACATGTAATCCTCATTGCAGATTAAGTGTTCGTCATACCGTATATGTACGCTGCAGTATAATGGGAGGAAGACGTTTCGCACTCTTAGTTTTCTTTTTCCATTCCTCCCCCTCCAAAAAAAAAAAAAAGGTTTCGAAATATATTTTTCCAGGCTGGCATTTTTCGTTTAAATCCCGAATTTTATCCTTTTCCAGTTTCCATACATTATTCATGACATATTATCCTATTTAATGCTCTCATAAGGCATTAATCACTTGAAGCAAAAATTTGGCCGCTTTCCTTCTCTTGCCGGGTAGGAGCGACGCGAGGGTAAGGCCTTAAGGTTAACCTAAGAGAAAAATAGACCTCAGAAGGAAAGATATTTAGATGCAGGGGCATTTTTCGTAATGTTTCCGATTCGCAAGTGAAAATTGGTGAGGAACAGAAGAAGAAAAGTGATTCCTCCTCCCCATCATTTATCATTGTACACGCGTGTCTAGCGGCCCAGCTTCTTCACAAAAGCTAATGTTTCCTTCCTGTTTCAGTGATAAATGAATGCTTCTCTTCTCTCGCCATTTTTCTATCTGGCTTCCTCTTAAATTCTTCTAACTCCACTTTTCGATTCGATTTTCTTAAAATTTCGACTTCCAAACTCGAATCAGCTCGTTTTTCCCGTCAGTATCGCCGTATTGTCGATAAATTATACCGCGCACGAGAAGCAAAAAACAACAATTCGTCACCGCTAAAGTTTCCAGAGGTTCCCAAGGGCGCAGTCAGCAACGATAATTCCAGTCTGAGCTTTTTTGACTCTTTCTTGTGCCTTGTACACTTGACTCTGGAGAATCAACAAAATCCAGAATAAACGCGATACCTGAAGAACGAACGAGGAAAATTGATTGCCGCCCCCGATAAATGGCAAAATGTCCCAATCTTAATATTTCCACATTTTTACAGTGCGCTTTTCTCTCGTAAGAGATAAACTTTTAAGGAATATCAGAGCAATAATTCTCATTGATATATCATAACACATACCAGAACAATGAAATTCATTTTTTTATTTGCATTTTTCTGAAATGTGCACCAATTTTTTTTTTAAATTTTTAAATCTGACTTCTATTTAACAAATGTTAAACAATTTATCATTAGATTAACTATTATTTTTTAAAAAATCTAAATCTACCAGTCTAATGTAAATGTAATGTAAATAATCGAAGTCTATAATTTGTATTTTATCGGTAGAATATTAACAATATTAAATTCTCTTAGTGATAAGAAATAATACTTCTTATATATATATAAACAAACATACACACACACTATTCTCTCTCTTATTAATTCCTCTTAAACTTGTAATAAATGATGTAAAATGATAATTACTTAACATTTAGAATTAATTGAAAAATATTGAACATATATGATTGTTGTACACCACGTTTCACATACACATGCACATATGTAAGTTCTTTATGAATTGTTTGGTTGCAAATTTCCGGATATATTAAACTTTAATTTCTTTATACGTATGTATAAGCACTGATCGTCTGACTAAATCATCTTATATTTTTTACAGTTTTTCATACAGAAAGTATATTACATATAATTCACAGCATTCCATTCATTTTCATTTTCCATGTTTGGATATGTTGCGTTACGTTATTCAGCCTAATAATTCGATCTTAGTCGAGTTTTTCTCAACATTTCAGCCTGTTAGCTTTAAAAACGAAGTGATTTTTTTTTTTTTTTTTAAAGGAATCATTTACTTAACTTTTTCTCCAGAACGGACAGGTCTAAATGATAAATGTTTTTTAACTATTTAGAATTCAATTGGAGCAGTTGGAGATGGCTTTATCCACGTCTTTTTTCTATAAATCTGCTGGAGAGCATCCGAGGAAAAGTTTCCCGTTTCAAAGGGTTGCCGGGAGATTTTCTTAATGATGGAAAAATAAGGGCGAAATCTCCTCCCCCATTGTGGTCACCGGCAATTCGGCTTGTATAAAAAAAGAAAGGACACTTAAAGAAATCATTCCCGCAAATGCGCTTTTCCCTTCCCGGGGGAAAAATCTTTTTAATGGCTTCTTTTTTTGATGACCGTCGACGCAAAAGGCTCGCCAGGCAAACGGCCGCGTTTTCCGGTTATGGAAAAAGAGTCTGGGGCACGCGGGGGAGTCGAACAATAGGAAATATTTATTTTTGCTTTTTTTCTCACCCTTTTACTCTAAGGGAGGAAATGAAAAAAAGGCTGGAAATAACCCTTGGAATAATTCGGTCAATTAAACTACCATGAAACGTGTATAAAGATGTCTTTATGCGGTGATATTACCATAATTTCTTCATTCACAGGCAAATGAAGTATGAATTTTTATTATTATTATTATTTTCTCTACCGAAAAGGATCGTGGCGGGGAGGCCGCTGGAAAAGGTTGTGGCGCCGCGGCTCCAAACAACTTAACATAATTCGCTTTTTATTACTGCTTTTGTTCGAATGGTTTTTATGCGGTTTTAACGTAATTTCACGTTCTCCGTTCGCGAAAGCTCAGCGGCGAACGCCACCGACACCGTCTGCGGGGGAAACGGTCCCGACCGAGATAGCGGCGCATTTTCCTGCGCGTCCCGAGATGCGGGTGGCTGACCGAAAAGAAGAACATACGAAAGAAACAAAAAAAAACAAAAACCAAGGAAGGAACCGCCAACTTTTTCGTATGCCCATCCCATCCGTCTAATCCCACGATTAAAAACGTTCAGTGAAATTAATCCGGAAGGGAAACAAAAAGCGGGCATCAAATGGAAATTAACGTTAAAAGTTATCAAATTTTCATTTTTCCGAAGCAAAACGAAAACTCGAGGAAGATTATTAATAATGAAAAGTTGCCAGAAGAATTAGAAAACCAACTTAAGGAGAAACTGTAATTTAAATTATATTGATGAGAAATTAATTTTCAGGTTAAAAGGAGTTATTATTTGGAGAAGGAGCGGTAATGCTTCTGTAATAAGTTTCCGTAACTAATGCGTTCAGCAGGAAACTCCATTCTCGGTTAAGTCTACCATGAAACTAACATCTTTAGTTAATGTTCCGTCTTAAAAACTAGTTATTTGGACTTTCCTTTCCTACAAAACGAAAAAATTCATTCTTCCAACCCATTAAATCCCTCCTTTTTATCCTCTTCTTCTTCTTGTGCTTCTGCTTCTTTTCGTCTTCTTCTTCTGTCCGTTTTCCCAACCGTTTCGGGAGGTTTTTTCGCTCCGTAAAACTCGACACGTTTCTCCCCGGGATTTTTTTCCCTTCCCCCCTCCCCCCCTCAAAAATCTCCCCCTGCTTCCCCGTTCCCGATCCTTCCTTCGGGTCTTGAACCTCCGGTAAAAGTGAAAAATTACGGGTTTCCCCTTGTAAAATTTGAAATAGCAAGTATCGTAAATGATGGAGGCCATTTTTGTGCTTTTTACCGGATGGTATTTTTCCTGCTCTTCTTTACGATTTGGTAATTCCATCCCGGTATTTTGAACATAAAAAAAAAAACAAAAAAAACAAAAGGAAGAAAACCCGGGCTCCGTTTCTTTTTCCTCTCCTTTCCGCTAAACGCTGATTTAGTGCATGGATCGAATTCCCCCTTGGAAAATTCGACTTCCGCTTTCGTTATCCCATCCACGGCCTCAATTTCCCATTATCCCCAGCGCTTGCCGGTGTACATTCCAATCCCGAAATATTGGGACTCAACCAACTCGGCGTCGCGATCGGCTTTTTATTTTTTTTTTTTAAGATCATAAATGAATCGCGGTGAAAAAAAAAATAAATAAATAAAATGGAGAAATGAGCGCATACGAACCGGGCAACCCGCCGATTAAATCCGATTTTTCCTTTTCCAGGCCCAGTACAGAGATTTCTTCGGGAGGATCGTCTCGGCCAAGGCAACCGTTCCAAATGCAGGTACGTCGACACGCAAGATGCCCTTTTGCCGGCTCCCTGTCGTCCTTGTCGGAAGGTGCACGCTTATGGTTGATCGCATATGAAGTTCTCGAGTTTTTCAATCTTGAGGAGAAAAGGGAATAACCTAACTTTAAGGAAGATCGGCAGCGGGGGCTTAGGGATGCTTAGCCGATTTTTGATAGCCAAACGATTTCCAGATTGGCTTTTGGAATATTTCAACGAAAGAAAAAAGTTAATTTCCATCGGTCCAGTGCAATGATTTTTTACTAAATCCGGTTTTTCTTTTTTTGGATTGTAAATATGATTTTCCTCGCGTCAAATGTTTTTGAGTTTTTAGTTTGCCTTAAAGTTGAATTTGAGAAAAAAAAAGGAGACAATGAGAGGCAAAGCTGAAAAAGCTTCCTACAAACATTGCTTTAGCCTGGATCGATTAGAAACCCTCAATATTTTCACACTTCGTCGTCATCCCCTAGTAAAAAAAGAAAAAAAATCCGGAATCTTTCTTTCTAAAAGATATTTAGATTTTACATTCATGTATCTACATGCATACTTATATAGAAATCGAATTTAAGGTGGAGTAGTGAAAAATAGGGAAATTAAAACCTCCGTGGAAGCAAGTCCATAATAATACCCTTTTATGATGGGATAAGTCATCAAACATTTGCCGAATCCATTGTAAAAGGCAGATTGGAGGATGATGTTTGCTAGGGTTAAGTATATAGTTTTATTGTGTTCGCTTCGGGCCATCTCGGTGATGGAATTGTCATGGTTAATTGCTCTTCATAATTACTACTGGTATCAAACTAATCATCGTTTATTTTCTCTTCTCCCAGTTTGTATTCCTCATTGGTTCCCTTCGTAAATTCGGTTTTACATCCCCGGATCGCTCTGCGCCACCCTCTCACCCCTATCCCCTGCGCTCTTCAACCCCGCGTCCAACTTTCCTCCTTTAATCAATTCCCGATTTTCTCGGATTTTCGCCATCTTTTAAATATTGAAACTCGCTTTATCCGTCCTTTATCCACTGTGCCATTTTGTATTTTCTTGTTTTAAATATAATTTGTTACCAGCTTGAAAACGGCGAAGTCGTAAAGTCTCTTTGGTGGGCGTTGGGGTAGGGCGAGGGTGATGAACTCGTTTCTTTCAGTAACGCACGAAAGTGCCGGGGTGAAAACGAAACGATATTGCATTTCACTTAAAACTGAATTATGCATCTGTGTGTGAAAGTCACAGCAACAAACGCACTCAAATCGAGATGAGAAATGTAAAAAAAGGCAACGGAGTTGTTTCCTTTCCCTGCCTCCGTGTTGTTATTGTTTTTTTTTTTTAAACCGTGTAAAAAAGAAGGAGAAAAAAGTTGGATGTTACAGCTTAATTAAATGTATATTATGCAAACTAATTTTATATTCTTTGCTCGCGCTCCCGGGAAGCGGGCTGCCTTTGGGAAATCGTGCTTTACGCGAAACGCAACCGCGTACAACACGAAAAGCAATTGCGGTTAGCGCGTCCCTTAACGAATCCGGCTTTCCCGGATCTCCTGGACGGCCGCCTCGTTTCTCGCGGGTCCACGCGAGGCTCCGTCTCCCGATTACGCGGCAAGCGGGAGCCGCGTTGTGCGTCCACCGCTTGAAAATTGAGGATTTCCCCGGTTCGCGGCTCGTTTTTTGCCCTGGGACCAAGTTATCGGCTTCATGTGATGCCGATAGTGACGGAGACCCTCGAAGATCCCCGTAAAGCTGAAATATCTTTGGTTAAGGCAGTTAAAAAAGTTGTTCGAATTGTCAGTTGACATACAATTAAAACAGCGTTATGAAGTATTCTGTGAAAAAAAGTTTTTTTTGCTTTATTGAAAATAGATTTGGGCGTCGACACAATCTGTAAATGTTAAACGCTCCTGTTTATAAGTCGAGTCTAGTAAGTGCATATTATAAGGTTACTGTTGCAAATATGTACATCACGAATCGTCCCTAATGAACGTGCATCGAGTTGATCTAGCTCGTGTCTGTATAAAATTACACGAAATTGCAATTTACCAGTCAAATTTTGTGGCATTAATTGTAGATTATGGATTATTTTCTTATGACAGAAGAAAACTTAAGTAAATAAATATCATATATTGTATATTCTGCATTTTTTTTTAAAGCGGCCAATCACGAAGAGAAACTCCGCAAAAGCAGAGTGTGGTTCACATATAAGCAAGGATTCAACAATGCCGTCAAGAAGGACATCACCATATCTTATCTGCTGTGATGTATGAGAGGTTATGGCGAGAAACCCTTTAAGGAAAAATTCTGCAGAAAAAAAACTTGTATTTTATTAAGATAAGTTTGGTTGAAAATCCTGTACTGGTGTGGTAGTTTAATATCATGCAACGGGAGATTGAACAGTAATGTACAGGAATCTTGTAAATTTTTTTATGAATTTAATATACAAAGCAGAATTTTTTTTTGTCCTGTATTTTTTTTTTTAGTCGAAAATGGAACACACCCACTGTCGTGAATTTTGATGTATAAAAGTTTATATTGTGAATATCGTGTGTAAATATCAAATAGTCGATCATGGAAAATATATGTGATTTTTTTACAAGTTTTTGTGTTTTGCATATTTTTCAAATTCAAAATCATTTACTTTGTGGAGTTTCCATGTGGCGTTCGCACAAGTGCGAGACCGAGTCACCGCTTCGTGTTATCCGACGACGAACGTGAATTGTTCGATGGTTGTCAATGATGCAAGGAAGTGGAAGGATCAAGAGTGGTCGCGGCCAAGATGACGGGTTGCTTTCGTCGCGAACGGAAGGCAGGCGCCCCAAGGAGGGAGGCTACATCTCGCGGGACGAAGCAAACTCCCGTACCAAACCGGAAGGAAGTTCGACAGCCGCGACCGAGTTGATTCCCGGTTGAGACGGTTCGCGAGATTCCACCGCCCGAATGCGATTCCGCGGCTCTTCCGAAGCGGTCGCGCTCCTTCCTGCCGTTTGCCCGTCACGCTGCCGAGGGAAAAGAGTCGGAGGGATCGGCGACAGCAAGAGGTCCCCGTCGTGCCGGCGCGATCTTGCAGACCCGGTTGGGCGGGCGTCGCACTTTCTTTTGCGGCAACGTGCGGAACATCGAAGGCTCCCTTCCGCGGGCACGTCAAAGAAAGGAGAAGGATTACAGTGAGCGAATGAGGCAAATGTTAAAGTGACGTCATTATCTCGTTAGCTTTACCATTACCCAATCTGCGTCACAGTATTAGAGCAAAGTGAATCAAACTAGTAAGTGTTGTACTTTGTGCTAAGGGTGAAGGGCTCATTGCCGATTCCCTTTTATCCCGTCTCTCCATCAGGAATACTCCAGGGCTCCTCTCACAATCACGACATCCATCTGCCGTAACTTCATTTTCGATCCATCCGCGGTGGATTTTCTTTTTACAATAATTACATTCGGTTATTAAACTCGTCTTTGATTCATTAAAATTCCGGGACCGGGGGGGGGGTTGCAAACGGGGCTTTGGGATCGTTTGCATGACTTGAAAAAACCCCAAAATTCAGTTTACGGGAAATAAGGCTTTTTTTCTTCTTTTTTTTTTCTAACTTTCTTATTTTAAACGGAAAATTTGACTTGGAAATTATTCATTTCGAATTTGAATCCTAATGAAAAGCGAATTATGCCATTTTTTTTTTTTTTTTTTACTTTTCTCATATTCGCTTTGGGAAAAAGGAAAAGGCTTCCTAAATGGGGAAGATGGAATCTGCGGGTCCCCCCACAGTGCCTTATAAAGTAATCCTTTAATTATTTTTTATGATGTTTCTTGCTTTGCAATTAACAAGCCTAATACCTCTTACTTTTTCTCGATAATAATCTTTTAATGGGATTCAAGTCCATTTTGGATCTAACTACATTAGAACACACTTTCCCTTTTATTTATTACTCCGGCTCCAAATTAATTTACTTTTTGTGCTTTATTTATTTATTTTTTTTTTAAATTTTGAATTCGTGCGCGGCCTTTTGGAAAGAGGAAAAATTTCCTTTTTCCGATCGCGGCGATGGCCTTTTCCCTTGCCAGCATCTACCTTTTTCTTCTGTTTTCGCGAAGGTTTGAAGAGAAAAAAAATCACTTGCCCAAAAGTCATTACGCTAAACGTTTGCGTGTGCGTGTGTACGGTGCTCTGCTCTCCTCGTATTCAGCGTTAAATCCGCCCCCCCCTTTAAAACGGTGCGATGTAAATTGGTTTTTGCTGACAAAATGTAACTAACGTTAAGTGCCATTTGTAATAAATAATCGTTACATAACTTGTGATATAGCGGGAAACGTAAAATGGCTGCCTCACACGATTATGAAGTAGCAGTTAAATCAGTTTACATTAGCAGAGCGCAGAGCAAGATTGTGGGGGGGTTTAATTTCGTAATTGCACCGAAAATCCTTCCCATTATCTAATGAACACCTGAATTACAGTCCGACCAAATTATAACTCCCTTGTCACCGATTTATACTTCGGGTCTCTTGCCCGGGAAGGAGCGGAGAGCGGATTTGCCCGGGGGGGGGGAGGTGTACCGAGGCCCCCGATTCTCGTCTTCCTTTTTCCCTCCCGGTTGACCGCAGGAATTGAGCTCCCGCAGCAAAAATATCGCAGAAACCGGGGTCCGAAATCCCGTAGCGGGTTCTTTCCTCTCCTCTGCTTTTCCTGTCCGGGCAAGTGAGAAAACTGCGAAAGTCTAAAATTAAAAAAAAATTTAAAACCGTTTCTCGCGGCCTTTTTACATTCTCATCTTTCGCTGAGCTGCAGTTTTTTGAATGCACTGATCACGCCCAAAGATGTTTTGTTTACGCGATGCCGGAGCTGGCATTTTCTCTTCGGATGAACACCCCCCCCCCCATCGGGTTCACCAATAGGCGATTGCCGCGATTTTTTGTCTCGCTCCCGAACCGAACGCGAAAACCAATATTTCCGAATGTTGGCGGAACCGTTGCGCCAGCGCCGAGTTTTCCGGAACCTCACAAAGTCGTGGCACTTTCCGCCTTTTCTGTTGTCTCCGGCGTGAGAAACCCGGCGAAGAAACACTCTGCGATTTTTTCAGATTTCCCCCCCCCGGCCGACTGCGTTTCAAGTTGAAAGTGCTACGCTGAAAGAGTCAAACCATCGAAATGGTTAAGGCACGGGAAAGGGCCCTCCACTCGACAGTGTAAGAGTGGATGCAGCCGGATAAACGCCTGCCCGACAGCGAAAGGAGGTGCGCTGTCCCCTTTTTCGGGAAAACCGCTCGTGGCTTAATCCGAAATATTTCCCAATATCATCGAAGCGTTTCCTCGTTTGCCAATAAGGATTCACATAAATTTACAATTCCGGGACATGGTTTTCCAGAGTCTGCACCGGATTCGAAAGATCGCGGCCACGCGGAAACCTTCAGGAATGGGGAAATGATTAAAAATTCAAAGGCCTTTGCCGTGTAATATTCTTTCAGCAATAATTCCGGAAACAAGAAAGGGAGGATGGTAGATTCCTGCGCTTTGGGAATTAAAACCGAAAGAGAGGGTTGAAAAAAACTGAGCCTTTTCCTTGCCGAAATCTTGTTAGACTCGGAAAATGTTTCGGGGCCTTTCATTAAATGTTACAAAATGCAAATGGGCCACTCTCTCTCTCTCTCTCTCTCACTCCCGTGGAAACGCGCATCGAACTTTCCTCCTCGGACCGGTGGGGGATGCCGAAGTGCGAACCTTTCATCAATTCACTTGCCCTTTCTCGTGTTTGCGGGGACTTCGCACCATGGCCGAAGAGCAACGAGCCGCCCAGGTACGAAGCAGTTTTACGGGAAGCCGACTCCGCCCGGCAGCACATCGAACTTCACGAACTGGACCTTTTGATGGGTAGGAGAAACGTGAAGCAATCTTGTCTTTCTCCTGCCACGAAAAGTTTCAAATTTGGAGGGAAAATTAAATAAATAAATTTTTACCGTTCTTCCCGTTTTTCTTATTTATTTATTTTTTTTTTTTTTTGTGAAAAATGGAATCCAATTTATTTGAAATACACCTTTAAAAGGAACCATTACCGATGATTTGTAGCGGTTTACGCCCCTCCTTTCTTCCCCGTGATCCAATCCCCGAATGGGATAGGAATCGATCGTCCCCCGGGACTTTTTGACTCCGGCAAGGGAGCCCCGATGGTTTTTCGCAGGTCTCTCCGCTTTCGCCGTCCGGCTCCGAAGGGCCCCTCGCGCCACATGCGTTTCCCGCCGCATATTAACATTTTAATGCATAACTCGGGGTTTGAACTTATCGCCGTAGACCTTATTCCCATTTTGAGATGCAGGGGGTGGGGGTCGTGGGTCAGTAATCGAAAACTGATCCCGAACGCGGCTTTAATTTCGCTGCTGAAAATTGCTTACATTTCGGCATGTAAATTCGAGGCGGTCCGATCTCTGGCAGCGATCCTGGCGGAGCGCGGCGCATGATGTCGCACGTTTTGTTTGACTGCGATTTTCGTGCAGGAACGGAAATGGTTTTTGACCTGAAAAATGACCGTTAACTGTTTTCGGGCTTGCTCGGAAAAAAAAAAAGGAACTGATGGAAATGTTTGCACGATGTGCGGGATGCACTTTAGAACGGCGAATTGCATCGGTGGAAATCGAGGAAAAAGCGATGAAGTGTGGAAGGAAAATTTCCTGCAGGAAGCAGGTACGGATGCGGAACTAGGACTTCCACACCGATTATCGGTCAGTGGCAGGATTCCGTTTGGATGAACCGCAGAGGTCAGAGAAAAAACATTTCGAAATAATGTTTGTAGCATTTATATTCAGTACTTACATTTTTCTTATTTAACTTGAAACTCCGTTTGTCATTTAATTACTATGAGGTACTGATAAAAATTAGTAATTGAAAATTAATCAAAAGTCTTATTTATTATTAATAATTAAATCGCAGCAACAGTTTTAATGGTCCACATTCTACCTAAGAGACAAATTGGAATGTTATATTCACTAGACAATAACTTGAAAATTAATTACATTAAATACTATAACAAAGAGACAATACTGAGCGTTAATATCACTATTGTTGACTTCTTTCAGATGTCTGTTCCGCTTCTTTACCGGAATTGCCGGATACCGGAGTAGGAATGGTTATCGGTTCCGCTTTCCGGTTCGCGAAAGCCTGGAGATTCAGCGGCGGAAACTGGAGTCCGAGACCGACGGGGAACTGCAATCCGGCCGCGACCGCCTGCTGCTGGAAGTTGGCAACGTGCTGGAGGCTCTGCAGCAGCGCCGCCGAATGTTCCTGGGCCTTCCGCCTCAGCTCGGCGACGCTCGACGATCGCTGATGGTCGTTCGGGGAATTCTGGTTCGACAGATCCGAGAGGAGCCCGGAGCCGAGGGGTTTTATCGGGCAGCAGGAGCACAGACCCGGGAGTCCTGGAAGAGAAATGTCGAAGCGGTCGAGGTGAACTTTTCTTTTCCCTTCTCCGCTTTTCCGGTTTTCCTAACCGCGGCACCGTTTTGCGGCCTTACCTTTCAGCCCCGGGAACAGGGGTGGCGTGAACTGGGACGACAAGTGCGGCGGGAAGAAGAGAGACGGAGCGTTTCTCGCTGACGAGCCGGACTCGACGAGAGGCCGAAAGCCACCCCTGAAAAAGCAACGAAGAAAACAAAAAAAATATTTTTTTTAAGGTACGAAAGAGGCTCCGGGATATATTCGCAGAAAGCTCAGATTAAATTGCTCAATTTGAGAGAGCCGGATATGCGGTTGGTCAGTTTACACTTTCTAGAGTATTATCCCTAATTTGAATTAAACCAGGTTAGCTCGGTTAATTCTTATTAATTCAAAACTTAATTTAATCTTTCTCTAAAACCCCGGGATGCTGGGAGTTTACCCGGGGAAGATCCATTTCCGCATCCAGTTTTTATCCCTTTGCAGTCAATTTTCGGTACGGGGTGAAGGGGTATTAATTTCGGGTTTTCGGGAAAGTTTCTATTAGATCTAAGCGAGAAGATCCACGCTGAATTATTATCTTAGCTCAATTTCCACATATTTGTCGGAATTATTCGGCCCCGAAGCGACGGTCCAAAACAATTTGGAACTTTCCAAGTGTTTGACGTGGTAGTCGTTAACCGGTGGCTCCCTCTTCCGGAGACAGGGAAGGCCCGGCAACCTCCGTCCGCGGTCCCTCGCGCCGAACGACGTCAGTTCCACCGCCTTCTGCGAGGCAAAAAATTTCCCCCGGGCCGAGGCTTTCGTCGCTTCCTTTTGAAGATTTTCCAACTCCAACCCCTCTCGTAAAATGCGAAAGGGGTAGAAAACCGGGGGAACCCCGGGGGGTAACGTGGCCGGACTCCTTTCCCATTTAAATACTTCCTTGCTTTAATGAAACAATCCTCGAACCGAAGATTTTTCCGCTTTTAATTTATTAAGATTAACGCCGCGCCCATTTTATTTATTATTCATTTCGGAAATTTCATTTTTCCCACCCGCTTTTCAGTTCCCGATCTCCGGAGGCTTTAAGGACGCCCCTCTGATCTCCGATTGTCAAATGCATCGTGCCTGGACCGGGCGACGACCTGCATCCCGTCAGACGGCAGGGTAATCCCTTCCCGATTTTCGAATTTTTAATCCGGGATTGTCTTTACTCTTTGTCGTTGCACCGGAGTTCCCAGCTTCTCATCGCCGAACTTTTATTTGCTCGGGGAGAAAATGAAGAATAAATAAATAAATTTATAATCGATTCAACCGTTTGACTCCCATCTGAAATTGCCTCCAGAATCCATACCACATGTTCAAAACATGTTCCATTCCCCCGAAGAATACGCCACCCAGAAGAGATATTTTAATATTTAATGGACTTCTTACGAATTTTTTTTCTTTTCCTCCCTTTCGCTTCTTCCCTTTTACATTGCCTTTACCTATTTTGTTTATTACGCTTAACCCATTTTAAAGAAGGAGAAGAAAAAAAAAAGGAGAAAGAAATAAAAAAAAAAAAGGAAAAGGAGAAAAAAAGGAATTATCTTCTTTATATTCCCTTTTATCCTTTTTATAATGCCTTTATTTTCGAAATGAACCTTCCTATCCCAACGTCAAAACTGGATCCGTTCCTGTAAAAATGGTTTTTTAAATCCGATCAATGACGTTGAGCCCTATTCCTCCGGGCTTGAATACGGCTTTCTGATATACATGCTTAAAGTATAAAATGTACAATCATTTTTATTTCGTAAATTACGTTTTCCTTTCGAATATCCTCATCCGTTGCGGATGAGGTAAAACGAAGACCAGCGTCGCGAAAGGTTCCCGGCATTCCGGGCAGCCCGCGACCGATGAGAGCGCCGGTGCGCATGCGCAAACGCCCTTGCGCATTATTCACCACGTTCGGGGGTGACTTGGCGCATGCCAAACGCGAGAGCGAACCACTTCCGCCCCGCGAATGCACTTCCGCTCGTGAGCGGAGCCCCGAAATCCTTTGCTCTTCCCGGGTGTCCGCCAACTTTTGTTGCAGTGTCGAAAAATGAAAAATTACTTCGGTCTGCGACCGCGCAGCCGAACTCGTTAAACAATTAGACCCGTTCTAATCGTTGCTCCGCATAAACCTCATTTGCCTAGCGGAGGCATCTCGACTGGTTACGTCATAAAAGGAAAATTTGAAAAAAAGAACGCTTCCGCTTTCTCTCGCGCTCAAACTTCCCGTGCTCTCGCGGTGGTGGTAATTCCGGGCATCCTGCAGGGTGCTTTCGGCAGGGATCCCAAAGGAGCTCCCGGGATTACGAGAAACGCTGACGTTTGCACCAGTTTACGGAGCTTCGCCGCGTTTGCAGCGTCGGTTGGTTTTTTTTTTTTTTTTTTTGTTGTCAGCCAAAGCGACGGAAACGTCGCGGGGCATGAACCCGGGAACGGGTGACCCAGAGCGGGACGCACTGACGGAAAAGTCGACCGCTTCCGCGGGAGTTGAGATTTCAAATTAACCAATTTATGCAACTAGATTTGAGAATTGGGTTAAATTTAATATTTCTGTGCCCCGGCGAAAGAGCGCCGGCCGAAGGAATGCTAAGTGTCGGTCAGCGCTGCGGTTCGCGTTTCAACACTCGGAACACTTGAACAAGCGGAGAAACCGTTTCCCGGTGCTGTCGGGCAATGTTTTGACCGCATCTCTCGTCCACACCGAAGACGGCTTCGACTCCTTCGTCCCGACGCGGGCGAACGTTAGACCTGCCTCCAAAACGTCTTCAAATTTCCCGACTTTCAGCATCTGATACATCCGGGAAAGCATTTTATCCTTTTACGTGATTTAATTTGAAAGGTTTAATGTAAATCAAAAGAGAAAGAAATTGAAAGCTTATAAAAAAAAAAAAAAAAAATCCAAATCAGGAGTTTTCCGGAGCTTTGTCTCATTTCGAAAATGGATTTTGAGATTCTAGAAATCTCTTTTTTTTTTTTTTTTTTTCCAAAGCCATTCCCGCTGCGACATTCTGGAATCGAGTTTTATCGAGATCGTAATACATCAAGAACCTTTCGAAAAAGAAGGTTCACGGTTAAACCTTCTCCCGTTTATTCATCCGGATTTCGTTTCCGCTTCAATTTTCCACAGCACTCGCGATTTTTCGTGTTTCCCGTGCGCGATTTTCCTTTCCCTTGCGGATCTTTCACTTGATGATGACACCCGAAACGAGCCTTCCGATGCCTTTCTGTGGTAATTAAAATTAAAAAAAAAAGCTCGAAATTAATAAATTAACCAGTATTCCGTCTAAATGCAGATGTCCATGTTCGTAATTAGTTCAATTTATATTAATTTGAACTCAGTTTAGATAACTTAGTTAAGTCTTGATGCCCCTTTTATTTTTATTATCCTGTTTCTGGGTTAATTTATTAAAATATTTGCGCCTTATAATCTTATTCGTACTTCAACTTCCTTTGGATGGTGGTCATTAAAACTTACGATTTTCACAGTTTTATTTTAAAACTGCCGAAGTTCTCGCTAGGCAGTGGAAAAAAAAAAGCACATACGCAGTGAAATTTGATGTAAAATTTACGGAAATTCATGCTGCGGTTATTTTAAGTTATTTTTACGTAGTGGATAATTTAAGCAAAAATCCCGAACATACATAAAAGAAAATTTCATTGTTAATAATATATAATATTGTTGGGATTTGACTAAATCAAGATTTACGTTAAGCAAAATAAATATTATTAATCTTAAAAAAAAAAAAAAAAAAAAAAAATCATGAGAATTTAAGCTTCAGATTACGCAAAGCCTTACAGATTTCGCGTATAAGTTAATAATTATTAATACCTTCTTCCGTAATTAACATCCGCATTAAAAAAAATAACAATAATAATTAATAAACGGGCATGCTCGCATACAGATTAAAAATAAAATAAATTAAAAATCTTTTAATATCCTATAAGAATGTAAACTCTTAATAAATGCAAACTCGGAACAAGGGATGAAGAGTATCATTAAACATTGAAACAGATGTAAACTGGTTGGGGAGGAATGTAGAGGAGTTAGGGAGGTTTCCTCCTTTCACTTCCCTTCTGTTTTCCACCCTTATCTCGACGCTTCATGCACCCTTATGTCAAAATTGAAACAAATTTTCTACCACTTGAGTCGCTTTTTGTTTTTGCTTTCCTTCGGGAGGAGTCGATACCTGATACGTTGTCGTCGTCGTTATCGTGGCGTCTTCTGCACGCTCTGCATTTCGATCTGGGCGAATCGTCGAATGCAGCCGCTGCCGAACCACGATTCGAGATAAGATTTCTGCATCAGCTCAGCAAACCTTTTTCTTTTCCCTTATATGAGCGATCGAGGAAGCATCGCCCCATCCTTGCGCTGTCCGACCGAGCCGGCAAACCGTCCCGGAGCGTCGCGTTTTTCGGTGCGGCTCAAAAATTTCAATTTCAAAAGAAGTTTTCACATCACTTACAAATCGTCGATCCGTGCCAGTGACCGAAGCGTCGAATCGCGCTTTCCTGCGGGAAATCGGGGCTCCACAGATTCGGTCGACACCGGATCCGCGGCGTTGAAACCGCGATCTGACATCCCGGCAGCGCGGCAAATCCAAACCATCCCAAAGATCACCGCTTAACTCGACAACACGTAATGATGCCCAAGCCGCGCAGTAATTGCGAACTTTTTGAACGGTCCTCCTAATTATTTTCCTGTCGCGCAATTGCGGCGTCTCCTCATTCGAACAATCTGCATGTCGAATATGCGAAACTGCCCGCCATCCATGTTAAATTTTCGCCCCCGGGTGCCGTAATGTAATGCATACTTAGGTAAAGAAAAAGGGGCCCAACCCCGGGGTGCTCTCATCGTCTATTGAAGTGGAGCAAATCGAAAGGGAGCTTGATTCACGATCTGGCCATTAATTCCATTTGCAACGGCAATTGTCAATGAAGAGATAACTGTTATTACATCCATCGGGGGTGGGTGGCTGAGACACGAGACAACAAGGGGTGAACAATCCACATTATAATTCCATTAAAAAAAAAAAGAATTGAAGGCTCCTTTTCCACCAGATAATTATCCATACGTAATCATTTAATTGCGCAGGGGTGGCTAAAGTTATCACTGGAAGAAAAATTGAATTGGTCCTTGCTCCATGGTTAACGGATCCGAATTTAATTACAAAATCTCCACCAATCATCCCCTACATTTATTTCTTTTCAGACCGTTTGAAATTCGGGAAATGGAGTCCGCGGCATCGGAAAGAAAAAGCCCCGGCATGTTGGGCGACCGGCAGCGCGACAACCTTTCAAATTTCAACAGTCGGAAAATTCACATTTTCACATGATGTCTTTAAGGGTAATAATTTGATTTTCGCAAAATAAAATCCAAGGAGAACTCTTAACTTGCAAAAGAGGAGAAAAAATTTTTTTTTTTTTTTTTTTTTTAAAGAAAAGTTAAAAAAAAATATGTTATGCCGGGGAAAGAGCGAGAGAGAAAGGGAAAAGAGAGGAAAAACCTAAAACGAGTTTAAAACTGCAGGTACCGCGGACAAAGCCGCCCCTGTAGAAGATCGGAAAATCCGTAAGTTAAGCTTTTCCGCGGGAAAGCTTTTAATTTTCCCGGTTTTAGCTGATATATTATTCCAATGAACTTGTCTAAAGAGAATTTTCGTATAAAAAGTTTTCTTTTCCCTTATTTGAGCGAAGAGCAAATTATGAATTCCGGTTTGTTATTGAATTTAATCTGTAAAAGAGACGAGGAGCAGCCGTGGCGGCAGCAGCGGCGGCCGCGGCACTTTTCTTCGCCCTCAAATTTTCCCTTTTTTTTTTTTTTTTTTTCTTTTTTTTCCTCTTTTACAATCTGCCTCGTCTCGCTTTGATGGGATAATGGAATCCCGCAACATTGTTGAAGGGATGGCGAGCTTGCCCCGTCCGCGCCGCCGTCGCCCGGATTTTTTTTTTTTACCCCGTCTTCTCGAATAAATTCGGAGGCCTCCGCCATCCCTTGCACCTCGGCGGAAATCTCGAAATCGCGTCACCCGACGCGGAAACAACAAGAAGCGATCCCTTCCCTCGAGGGGAAAGGAAAGACGGAGCAAAAACCAGGGGGCTCTGGCAACAATTGAAAGTTGCTGTCACGACACATTACGATGCCAGTCAGGAAGTCATTTAGCGTGCGGCGGGGTGGACTCTCGCGACGATGGGAAAAATTCCAGTTCTGGATGCGAAAATGGGGTGCGTGTGCGCGTCTCTCTCCCTCCGCTGCGATTCGGTCCCGGATCGCAATTATTTTTGCGCAATTCGCAGGGCAAAAACTTTTTGGCCAAAACAATTAATGCAATTGTCGAAAGCTCCCGTTCGACGCTCCGAATCCAATATTTGTGTCAAGACTTTCGGCGCATGGAGAGTTTCCTCCAATTAAACGAAGCGGATAAATTCATTTGCGGAAAGCAAGGACGCGATTTCGCAAAGAAAAATGAAAAAGAAATTTCGTTTCCGGTCAAAACGCAGGCGTTAACCAAATCGGGTTATGGTCGTTTTTTTTTTTTTGGTTTTCCCCCCCC
>JAOWBB010000013.1:1482183-1503326 GCA_028565995.1 Ricinus marginatus
TTGCCGCCCCCCCCCCCCCCCCCCGAGACCGTGCCATTCGCGGCCCCATTACCGGATCCAGAGACCAATCTCGCCCCGAAGGAGGTCGGAACTGCTTGCAACCAAAGTGGAACCAGGAAAATTGCCTGCCGTTGAGAAACGGCATTTTCGATCCCGGTCGGAAACGTTGGCCGGGGACTGGAAAAGACTGGAAAAGGGCGATCCATATAGATTACCGAACTAACCTAACTTTCAGATTACGTACGAAAAAATCCACAACTCACCCGAAATGACGCAGATTCAGTCGACTGCTACCTCCTTCCCCTTGAAAGCTTCCCTCCCGGGGACGGCCAAAAATATCACACAATGGATTTATGAATCTGCGGTTATGAAATTGAAATCCTTCCATTAATTCAAAAAAAAAAAAAAAAAAAAAAATAAAACATCACAATTTCGCCATAAATCGCGGGCAGAACAGATTTTTGCCGAAGGAAAAATGAGGGCGGACGGGGTTTGCTGTCCTGCAGCAACAATTAATTGACTCGATAATTCAGGTACGGGCTGCGAAAAACACCGCGAAGCGGAACCGACCCCGTCCCGGGCCAATACATTATTTCCGTTTTTTTCAAATTCTTTTTGATCGAGTTCGTGTGATTCTTTCGCCGAGGAAAAATCCCCGAAAAAAAAGGTTTTCCTCCATTTTGTATTTTAATGATGTCGCCCCGGGGGATATTAGAAACTTGTATATTCCAAATGATGATCCCTTGCTTCCAAGTTCTCCTCCCGACGAGTCTCGTCGCTTTAGTTGCTGCCACGTGAAGCCCGCGCGATCCGGGTGGTGCCTCGTCCGAAACCTGTCGAACTCGGCATCCGTCGTGACTTCAGAGTCCCCTTAAACGCGGGTGGGCATCGTGGATGGAGACCCTCGCAAAAACGTTCACTAAATTGCCCCTTTGAATGGATTGACTTTTTCGCACGCGAACAATCACGTCTTAAGATGTCTGCGAACCCGAATCGGGCTCCACATCCGCTGTTAGGAGATCCATTAGGGTTTTGTGGCCAATGCGATTGGAGGAAGGCAAACGGCCGACGTTTTTCTTCCATTTTTTGTAAAAAAAAAAAAAAAAAAGAAATTTCCCAGGGCGTTTAAACGTCCGCCATCGAAGCGGAGCTGCCAACTGCGGTAGATGGAACATCAAATTTCGTCTTTTTCCTTCGAATTCCCGATCGCCAGTCCACCAGAAGTATGCCGACTTCTCGGCTCCGTGGAGAAATCACGACAAATTTCCCTTTCCACCCCCTCCCTCTCCGAAAACGTTAAAATTTCAAACCGGAGACCGCCCCGATGGTTTTTTAATTTGGTCTTTCTGAAATTGCGGCAAATGCCGAAATTTCCCTCTTCTGTTTTTCTTTCATAACAAGAATTTTCCTTTATCTTCCGACTTTCGGAATAACTCAAATATTTAAATTTTCCCTTATGCTGCCTCTCTCACGACCTCCTCGCCGAAGACCCGGCATTCAAATTAAATTCAAGAGCCGAAAATATTAATGACGACTGTTTGATATATATGGCAGAAATGGGGCGGAAATTTTCGCCCCACGGTTTTTGCCCGAAAATTATGCTAATGGAAGAAGGTGAGCTACCACAGTCGGTTTAATTGTAAAAGGCCGCCATTATCGTTCGTTCATATTAGCCGGTAATTAGAGCGGGCTTTGAAAAGGGTTGAAAGTGGATGCGTGAGGGGGTGTGAATTTTGACGAACCGCAATGTCAGATTCCGCGGCCCACGGAGTCGGTCCTGAGGGGGCGCAAAATGATAATTTTGGTTTCCGGCCCTAAACGACGCATGCAAAAACCGCGATAGGTTAAAAAGGCGTTCGCCTCGTCCGAGACTCGCACGGCAATCGGAGGAAAATTTTGCAAAGTGAACCAACATTTCGTCGCTTTTCCGACGTTCTCCCTTCCGGACGACCGTGCGCGTTATCTTCGCTCGAACGTTTCAGTAAAAACCGATCGGCGTACGTCTGGAATATTCGGATGCGTTTTAAGATGTCCCGTCGGGGGTTTATCCCGAGAAAACGTTCTCAAACTTCATCCCCCAGCAACCCCCGCACTCCAGCAGGTCTTCGCTGCGAGTTCCGCGAGTTTGCAGCCATCCGTTTTCGGATAATTTCTCTGTTGTTCGACGAGCATTAACCAAATCAATATTTTAATCAGAATCCGCCATTATTTATCCAGGAAATTAATAACCGCGGTACACGTTAAGTAAACAGAGAGCGGCAAACGGTACAGAGGGCGGCAAAGGCACCGGGAGCCTCTTGAGCGGAGTCATCCGGTTAATTAGGTGCGAGGCAAAAGGATTTCAAATTGGAAAAGCTCGGCCCTTTTTTACTCGGATAAAGCGGGGACGGTTTCAGGACAGTGCCTAGAAAAAGGGCCGCCTCAACCCCTGCCCTGTGTGCCTCGATAAGACGCCGTACGATTTTCCACTTGCAGCATGAATTAACCCCTGAAAAAACTTGAAGGGGGTAACAATTCAGAGCCCCACGATTGGTTTACAAATTAAATTTTGGTGACGTCAATTCTTGCGGGAAACTCTCCGGTCGCATAATCGACTCCCGGCTGAGGATTCCTCCCGACACTGCGTGGAAAATTGTAATTCTACATCGGAAAATCTTTAAAAACCATTTGCCGTCTTTTATGAGACGAAATAATTGGCGGGAAAAGCATAAAATCCTGAATAAGTGCCCAATATTAAAATAAAGAATAATCTAACAGAAACGAACGCTAATAAACGCAAAAAATTTATGACCGACAGCAAACGCTTATTTGGGCTTACGCTCTAAGCCCTCCCGAATCAACCGGTCTTAAACTGCCGCGATACCAGTAAAAATAGTGGGCATTATTATTTTTTCCTTTTTAAATAATCTGATTCATGCCGGAATTACTCGATTCCTCTGAAAATTTACATAATTCCAAACATGAGATGTATCCCAATCGATATGCGTAGACGTCAGCAGAGAATTCGAAGCGACAAATGACAAAAACCAAAAAAAAAATCGACAAAAAACCAGAGGAAATTTATACAAGTCGCAGAAACGTATGACCATTAGCTTTTCCGCCGTTTCCCGACGTTAAGGTATAAATCCGGACGACAGCGTATAAGCTGCCCGGAACCTTATTTTCCGGCTTTCCCCGTCAAAGCTGCCAACCTCTCTTTTCCCTTTCCTCCCCGGGGGTGTTCCCCCGTCGGCGGAAAGGACAATTCGCTCTCTGTTGAACATTCGGAATCCCATAAAACTCCCGGAGTTCAAAGGAAGCTTCCTTTATCATCCGGTCCGAAAGGGCAGGTCGGGAGATGATCCAGTTCGATTTTTCGACATCGGACGGCATTTTTTGTCGCTGGAAAAACGACGGAATTTTACCCCAAGGGCAATTTCCCGACAGCTAAATTAATGAAACTGCAATTTATTTTGACGGAAATTCGATTTTTCTTATCCATCGATTGCGCGTTTCGCGTGTCTTTCTCCTCCCCCCAACTCTCCGTTTTCCGAAACACCGGAAAATTACGGAAAACGAAAAAAAAAAAAAAAAAATTCCGGGACTTACCCTTAAAAACCCGCAAACCACATCCACATTCTCTGGAAAGGAAAAAGACAAAAACCAAAATTAGTGAAAATTACGCTCAGGCATTCGAAGGACGGCTCCGAGGCGTCGTCCAGGCGTCAGCGGGCAGTTACCGAAGGCGGGGACGGTGCGATGCAGCGCATTTCCGGCTACCACCTGGACGGGACGTTTGCGTCACTTCCGGAACACCGGAAGGAAGCCCGATGCGAAGCGGTTTGAAGCATTCGGCCGGATCGCCGCCGACTCTCGCTCGCGAGATGCGGAAAACCCGCGTCACGGCCCTCCCGGAGGGAGTGCAAACTAATTTCGAATTTTCCGGGGCGGAACTTTCCACGGGTTCGAGATTGAATTCAGATTTCGAGTTTATCTAATGGATTAACCGAAAACTGAATAATGTAAAATGCCAATGAAATTGCATCACACGATTGATTTTCTTTTTCTTTATGTGGGAAATTTACTCCGCAAGACGCGACGTCTCCCGTTGCATAAGATGTTTACGGGACGCGGTTCCGTTTCACCCCCTGCGGCCATAACCCGCGGATAAATCCATCCGAAAGGTAGCTGGAATAAAATTATCCAGGAAAGCGATTGCGGGAAGCATCGCGAAATTCAGTTCAATACCGGAAAAATGCAGATAAAAAAAAAAGTGGATAATTATTCAGGCGCTAGCGAACCATTTCCCCGTCTTCCCACGTTGAAAATTGGAGCGGCAGAAGATGCGATTTATCCAAATTAAACGCCAACCTTTCTTTCATCCGTTTCCTGTTTCTCGCGACGCTTTTTCAGGCTCCCCGGAAGTACGTCGATGGAGAATTTGGCGAATTCACTTCCGATTGGTAGACGAGATTTCCCGCGGTTTTCGCCCGCATGCGAATCAGGTTCGATCCTCGCTCCTGAAGCGTTTCCCCGACGCCCGACGGAAAAGTCGATTCCCCTCGGAATCGCAAGGAAAAGTAATTCCCAGCTCTTTTTGTTCGGATGTCCGGACGCCGAGGGACTGCACACGCCCGGAGTGAAGGGAAAGATGGATTGCATTGTTTGGCAGGCGAAAAGGATGCGAAAAAACGAACCTTTCCCGGTGTAATTGGATTTTCCACGAGCAGCGCGTGTCGGGGAAGAACGAGGAACGGGAAATGTTTGTGCGAAACTCGGAACCTGACGGAAGCCGTTCGAGACGGGAAACGGGTTTCGGACATCTCGAGCGGCGCTTCCGTTCTCCGTTCCTGGACATCCGGAAACGCGATCCCGGGAGGCGAATGAACTCTGGCGAACCGAAAACGGGAATCGAGGAGAACAACGGGAGGCGCCCTGCGATTGTCCTGGGGTGACCGCCGAAGCGTTTGGCCATTTCCGGAAGCGACAGAATCGAAAAATCGGTAAAAGGCAAGTGACGAAAATGCTGTCGCGGGACCGCGAGTAGATAAGGGAAAAAGAAGGAAAATTTCTCGAATTTTTCCATTTGCGCCGCGTGCCGCCGTTGCAGGCTTCGCTTATCGACCTGCGGCACACAAAATCGCGAAAATCCCTTTCCCACCCCCTTCGGGGAGGGTGACTCCGCGAAATAAAAACGAGCATATTAATCCCATTTACATGGGCGACGAGTCACGCCGCCTAAATGGTCATTAATCATTCGCAGATAAATATCTTTTATGGCGCTGAAAACAACTACTAAATTTATCCGATTTTGAAAGCCATCCTACGGGAAGCGGGAGTTTTTTTTCTCTCGCTTCCGGTTTCGAAAAAGGAGAAAAACGCTTGCGATGATTTCGACAGCCGTCGGCGCTTCGGGATCGCTCCGCGCCCAACCGAAAAAGACTACCTCCGAACGAAGCGAAGAAAACATCTCCAGGAAACAACCGGAAATCGAGCTTTCCACCGGAAAGAAAGGGATTTCGCCGCCGCGGCAAAGGGAGGAGGAGGAAATGGACAATCCGCGCCACGGGAAGTGTTCGTTAACCTGGAGGAACCTCGTCCCGTCGACAGGTTCGAATTTGGGTTATTTGTTGTTTGCGAGTCAGGCGTGGAAATGGGCAGGGAAAACTTCGGCTGAGCTTCTGTCGTGTCGACAGAACGGACGTCGCATTTCCCTCGGCCCCACGCTGCTCCGATGTCAAAAAGAAGGTGGACGCGTCGCTCTCGCGAGGCTGCGGTTCTGTCGCACTCTTCGAACCGGGGTGTTAAAGTGCCGCCAACATTATCCTCCACCGCATCGTAAAAGTCCGCTTTGGCGTCCGTCCAGGGACTTTCAACAAGTTACAAGCCGGGACGTGGAACGAGACACGTCCCCCAGCGTCGGGTTCGGCCCCCTTCCCGTTCTCTCCATAGCGATAATATACTACCCTCCCGACGCTTTCCAACATCTTAACGCTGCTTTCGTTCTCCGTCGAACGGGAACTTCCGCCCCGGAAAATGCTAAAAACGGATGCTGCATTCGCGAGAGGATAAAATTGCGGGAAGCGTTTCGCTCGCCGTTTTTTTTTTTCCGCGCCGCGGAAAATTCCTTGCCGTCTACCAGCAGGAAGACCGCGAGAGTGGACGGCGCCCGCCGGACGCCGTCGAAAAGTCAAAGAGAAAATCAAAACCGGCGTTCCCGAAGGAGAAAAGAGCACCGGGTGACAGAAGAAAAATAAAAGGGCTGTTTCACCCTCATCCCCCTCGCCATTTTCACCCTTAGATTTTCATCATTTAAATTAAAAATCGATTTTCCTTCAATTCAATTTTTTTTTCTTAAAAATTGAAATTTCCTGCACCCCTAACAAGGTGCCCAGTTGGGGTCGAATAAAACTTCTTCCCGACGTCTTCCAGCGTGGGGGGGGTGGCCACAAAAGGGGCGAAATGCTTCGCGTTTCGTCCGCCGCTTCCGCGACGACTCTCCCCGACCGGGAAACCCTCGGGATGCCGTCACCCCTTCCGGAGGAACAGAAGCCCCGTCGGGATCGGATTTTCCAACTTCCGATGCCGAATCGGCTCCGGTTGCGCACCACCGGGTTAATTAAGATGTGGGAAAGCGAGGCCTTCTTTAACCGAGCAGGGATGGCTTGCGGCAGGGCAGGGATCCGCCGGGAATTATTTGATCTTCGGCGGTTCGTGGATTTGGGCGGCCACGTAAAAAGCTTTTTAACTAGTTTCCAACAAGAAATTCTCTCGGTGCCTCCAAATTCCGGTTCGTAAGGAGATTGCGTTTAAAATTTAATTGAGATATTTTATCGAAACGAGTCGGGGGCCATTCATCGGATTTTAAATAGTTTAAGGCTTCGGGCAGCGAGGGAGGAAGGGAGAGAGACGGAGATCCGGATCGTAAAAATCCGACGCGGCTTTTTACGACTCCTGGAGGACGGATAAAAAGCCTCGGAAAGGGTCGGATTCGGATTCGAAAGCGAAAGCTCGAGGATGGCACGTGAGAAATAATCGGGCAGAGATTTACGAGAGGGAAAAGGGTCCCGGACAAACAGTCCGAGTGGCCAGCGGGAAGCGTTAATCAATCAGGAGCGGGCCCCGCTGTTTGCCGTCGGGAAACCATCGCGCCGATGCGACAGCGTCGGGGGACGGGAGGAGACGTCCTCGCGGAAAAAGTCACGAAGATAGATGGGATCGATGCCGGAATCCTTTTCTTCCCGGAGCCTTCTTCTTCCACGTCGTTATCGCAACCTTCCGCGTCGCGTCCCCGACGTGTGCCTCGATTAAAAACTCGTCTGCGGCGAATCGCTTTCAAATACCGGGGAGAAGGAAGCGCCGAACCCGCTCCTTCGACGGACGCCCTTCGTCGGCCTGCTCCGGGAATGGAAAATTAAGCGGCGCTTCCTCCCCTCTCCCCCCCCCCCGGCGCCGGACGAAATCGGGAAATTGCCTCGAGAGGACTCTTAAAAAAGGCAGCGGGCCCGGAAAGCCTTTCCCCCCCACAACCTCCGGGAAAACGCTTAATGAACGATTCTGAAATCCTTTTTCATTTCAAATAGTCATTAACGAGAAAAAAGATTTTTTGCCCCTTTGCCGCGCCGATCTTCCATCCCGCTTCCGGCCGCTGGAGAAGTGTATTTTGAGTAAATCGCGGAGGCCCAAAGAGCGAAAGCCAACCGAAGGCGGAGGCAGCTCATTTATACTAATTCCAAAATATTTATTTTATCCGACACCAATTATCCCGACGTGATGGCTCCTGTTAAGCGATGACCGCGCTAAAAGAAAACAAAATTCTTTCTTAACCGCCGCGGCACTCATCAGCAGTGAACCCTTTTCCTTTTTCCCACCCCTTACCCCCCAAAAGGACGGATCGCTCGGGGAGCTTTAACGCGATTTTTTTTTTTCGGAGCACGTGCCCGCCGCGTAAAAAAACGGAATTTGTATTAGTGCGTCGTAGGGGGAGTGATGGTGGCGGGGGTGGATGTCCTCGCCGGGCGAATATCGCCTGGCGTCTGCTCGGGGGTTGGTTTCGGTCGACGTGCAGATTTTCTCCGGCGAAAGTCTTCCGCCACGAAGGAAACGACTCCATCCGCCTCCCCATTTTCGGGAGAGAAGGATGGGGCGAGGGGAAAACCTTCCGGTTTTTACCGCCTTTCCGAAAAAACTGAAATTATCCCGAGAAACTCGGATGGGGTGCGCAAGAGGGTACGAGAGAAAGGGGAGGAAATTTATTGCGTCCTTAAAAACCCAGGCCCGTTGCCCAACCTGTGAACTGAATCCCGGAGTTGGTCCAAAGCCACCGCGTCCCGAAAGCTCTGAAAATTTGCCCCCTCGCCGAAGAAAAACAGGGATTCTCCACCGTCGGGGGATGAGTCCAATTCCTTCGGGTTGAGCCCCCGGAAAAATTGCGACAGTTCGCAAGATTGTTTCCCGTCCAGACCTGCAGCACACTGCAAATATCAAAGGAAAAGGGATGGAGTGGCGCGGGTAGGAGGGTGGTAAAAAAAAAAAGGTAACTTTTTGAACAAGATGTGACAACAAATCTCTTTTCTGGAAAAAGTTAAGAAATCTTAATTTTTTTTTTCCCCTGGAAAAAAAAAAGAAGGAAATCACTTTCCTTCAAATTTAATTCTTTTCTCAATGACGTCCCTTTAACGCCCCGACATTTTTCCCTTTCGCTGCCGGACCAGCAGCGGGAAAGGAGCCTCCGCGTCTTTCCCGTCCAGATCATTAAGACCTGCGTTCCGGATCGGCGAGAGGAATCTGATCGAATGGACGAAGGCGAAATGAAGATTTCTGTTATCGATCACCGGAAAGGGAAGCCAGAACCAGAGTAATCGAAGGCGGTGAAGTTTTCGCCCGAGAAGGGTAAAGTGGATGCTTATGCAAAAGGGGTTGTTTTCTCCAGAGAATCGAACCTGTCGAACAAAACGACCGGACGATTTCGCCGTTCCGGGCAATCGAGCTCGCCGGCCGGTTGTGCTCCCGTGCCGAACCTTAAAAAGGCCCAACCTTAACCTAACCCAATTTTCCTTCGAAATTGATTTCACCTCGACGAAGCTGAAATTTAGTCTAAGAATCAAGTCAAGCGCGCCTAATCAAATCCACAGCATTCGGGGATTTAATTTAATCCAAGTTGCTCCGGCGGCAGCTATCCAGCAGGATGCCGACAGACACTATGGTAATAATAAATTTCTTATCGCGTATACAGGCTGGAAGAAAATAAGAATGCAAAACAAATCGGATAATTCTTGCCTTGCTGCTGAGACGACTCTTACAAGGAAAGACGCTGCAAAAAGAAGAAAACCTGCGGAACCAACCCTTAAGTCTCATCCCCCCCCTTGCTCCAAAAACTCAAAAAGATCTAATCTAGTTTAGATTCAACGGTTTTTATTCTCCCTTTTGAAGAGATTTGACTAAAAGATTTTTCCCCGTAAGAATTTCTTCAACATCAAATTGGGTTTTCTCTTTCATTTTCTCTCTTTTGGTACCTTGCGGAAAAAGGAGGAAAAAATCTCACGTCGACAGGTTTGCGACGGAGAAAGTGACCGGGGGAAAACCGAATTTTCCCATCTGAAAATCAAAAGAATCCGAGCCATTTGCAGGGGATTTGCACGAAACTAAAAATTACGGGGTTAAAGGATGACACAACATCAGCGTCACCTCCGGGAATCACTCCCTTTTGGATTTCAGCTTAGGGGTACGGGGAAAGAGAAATTATGAAACGCTGAAAGAGCCACTCCGGATTGGGACAAGGGCAGACGAGAATAAAATAAGGGAAAAATTCCGTTTGAAATGAATAAATTGAAATTTCAGAGCCCGAGCAAGGGGGTGGTTCGGAAGACGAGGGAAGAAAAGCAAGGGAAAGGATTCCAAGTTGGAAAGTGAAATAAATACGGTGTATTGAGGCCCGAAATTTCCATTAACAAAAGAGAAAAACGTTAAAAAAAATAAAACATTTTTCTCTTTTCGGGAGTCGTACCGAGGGACAATGGATAAGGTCTCGAAATGTTAGACAGAAACGAAAACATTTTGTTTTTTTTCGTGTGCGTTCGCGAACGGCTCCTCGCCGCGTCGAATCCCGCGGGCAGCCGGGACGCGCCGTTCTGCGGATCCACCCAGATCCATCCACTCTCCTCCGGTTCGGTCGGGACGGCGGAACCGCGGGATCGAATACCTGGGCGCCGGGATCCGGTCCGGAAGCCGAGCTGTGAATGTCCAAAAACTCATCTTCCGCCGCGGCAAATTCAAATTGCGACAGAGCGATGCACGGTCGTGACCGTGCAATTAATTTTATAATTCACCGCTAAGAATAAAATGACGGTGGCAAAAAAGAGAAGTGACGCAATTGAGGAACGCGAAGGCGCTATGTACGAAGCGAATTTTCCACTTGCCACCGACCGGAAGGTTGGCAAGGGATCTCTTCGGGAGGCAACAGCGGAAATCTCTTCGCTGTGCGATGAGACCCCTCGAGGAGGGGGACGGCGGACGGCGGAAGCAGAAGACGGCCGAGACCCGGCAAAAAGGATTTGACCGATTGGATGCTCTTCAAGAAACCGAACCATTTCCGGCGCGCGGGAAGCAGGAGGTCGATTAAATCCGATTAAGCTCTTTTTAAAGTTGATAATGCGATGCTGAAGAGTTGGCTTCCGAGGGATCGGGACAAAAGACGGAACGCGGCCTCCGATTTCTTAACCGTCACTTTGCTTCTTATGATAGCTCCCGGAGGGATTTCCGCTGAGATAATCACCGGACCGGTTCAAACCGCTGACCCCTTGCCTTTTTCGACCCTTTTAAACCGCTCCTCCCGGCCGGGGTTCGGGAACGTCGAACCGCGGAACGACGCATCCGGGGCTTCAAACGTCCGAAGACGCGGTCTCGGAGGCGGGAAACCGGAGAGAACCGCGCCGTCGGACATTCGAGTCGCGGCCGGAAGTACTCGCAGCTCTCCACGACGGTGTCGGAAATCCTTTTTCTCTTCCCGTTTCTTCGGAGCGGGGGCAGGTCCGGGTCGGCATCGCGCACTTTGGGATTGCCTCCCGGAGGCGAGACACGAAACCGATGCTCAGTTAGGGGTGCTCGCAAACTCCAAAATTAAACGACAAACAAACCTTAAAAACTTTCGCGACTCCGACGAAGGGAAACGAAAAAAATTTAAACTTAAAAGCGCAAAAGTTAAAATTTCTCGCGCCGGAATTGCCTCCGAAGCAGTCGGAGCCACTTCTTCCGTTCGGGACGAAAAAAAACCCGACATGGAGAATTTTGATAAATGATCCCGGACCCGGTCGATCTCCAAGCGGGAAGCTCCGGTTCCGAAACTCAGAAATTCCTTCTCCGCGAACGGCTCCGGCGATCGCGTCCCCGGGCAGGGCAGGGCAAAGCCCCGATCGCGGAAGAATCGAAAGCGGGACGCCGGTTCGCGGGTCGGAACGACGGAAGCGACTTCCGCCGTCTCGAGCCCGGAACGACTTCGGCGACGAATTCCGTCCCGCGCGGAACACCCTGCCCCGTTCGTTTCCTCTCTCGGACGCGCTCCCGGGCAACCCCGCCAGAGCATCAATTAGCGGGACCGCGTCGAAAGTGCTCGCCGATGGCGGGGACCACCGCCGGGAGAGCAATTAGACGAAATTAAGGACCGACAGCGCGCTAAATTAAGATTGAGAGCGACGCGTTACAACTGTTAATGCAAATGAAGCGGCGATGACGACCGGAAACGATGCGAATCCTTCGACGGGACGCCGACCGAACTGCAGCCCCGCCGCAGAGCCAACAGCTTCCCCTGCGTAAACGCATGCGGGAAGGTTTAACGGTCCGCTTGCACTGAGAATGGTATCCGGAAGTCGACTCGCTCCGGGACCGGAGGAAAGGAAACGGAAACTCAAACAGGATTTTTTACGATGGAAAAGCCTTTCAAGAAAAAGTGTTCATTACTGCGAAAGGGGTTTTAGCTGCGGTTTACCGAGCTCTGCTCCGGATTTGTTCGTTGTTCAAAATTTACCAGCGGCAACCGAAAATTTTCAGCGATCGCTCTCTCCGCGCATCGGAAAATCCTCGCGCGATGCCTCCGCACGGACGTCTTCCTAATTGTTATCATAAATAAATTTTCTCGCAAACCGGAAATCAACAGGTTCTGCTTCCTCTCCCTTCGCGTTTCATTTCCCCGTACCACGTCTCGACGGAACCGTCTCCGGCAAACCGGTGAGTGGCAGCCGCTGAATACGTAGAGTAAATCGACCGGAACGCCGATACTTTCGCGAACGGCGTTCAAGCGTTCGAATGAAATGAGACGAACATTTCGCCGGGCTTTTCTTCCCCCCCCCCCCCCAGTCGGGAAAACCCGTGAAACCTCCGCTGCAGCGACTCCGAGTCATTTCTCGTCTCGGTGTGCCCCCGGATCGGTGAAATATAAAAATAAAAACCTCGGACTCGGAAAGCCATCAACCGGGACGGATCGACCCGGCATCACTTCATCCGCGACCGAGGAGGCCCCGGCTCCGGCGGCAGAACTCCTGTCGCAGACGTGCAGCGACCGACTCCCTTCGCATTCAGGCACGAACGTGAAAAATAGGTTCCGGGAGAAAGCCGAGGCGAAAAGGTACGAAAAGTTTTCCCGTTCGCCTACCCTCCCGCGACAGGGGCTTCCTTTACTTGTTGCAGATCGGGGGATGCTGCGAAAGGAGCAAGAAAGGCGAGAAGGGGGCTCGCCCACGAAATTTCGGGAGTCGAACGCGTGGAGCCGGGAGGAGTACGTAAAATCGATATGGCGGAGCGCGGTGCAGGCGACGCGCGATTTTGCCATTTCTCCCTCCGAGTCTCATCCTTCCCATCTTTCGACGGAAAAGTTTTTCCCTTTTCCTTTTCCGGCTCCGCGCCTCTGTCCGTTCCGAGTCTTTCTCTTCCGCCGCATCCTTTATCGCTTCCCGTTCCGTTCGAAAACCGGAATTTCCCCGTCGGCGGCAAAGCGGGAAAACACCTCCGGGAAAGTAAACTCGCAACAATTTGTTAATGGGATTCTTCATTTCGCATCCGCGCATAAATCATAATTTGAATTTATTAACTGTAATTTCCATCTCTTTGTCCCGGAAAAATATCCGACTCGACGGTAAATATTTCTAAGTTTTCGCTTCGGGGGATAAGGAAAGCCTCGGCTCTTTTCTCGAACATTTGTTATCCGACGCTGCAACCCATCGTTTTTCTCGTCGCCGTCACGCACCCCAAAAGCGATTACAAACAACCGGGAAAATTTATAAAGCGCCCTTTTCCACGGGCCCAGTTGTTTGCGTACAGCGGGGAAAAGGCGCCGAACAAATCAATACACAGCACCTATAAAACTGATTTATAGATAATAAATCGTGACGTATGGGTAAATTTAAGTGGATGCAGTCTCCGATGGGACGTAAATGTCCGAAGGACGTGATTTAAGGTTCGAAAGGCGAGAAACGGAAATGCAAACGAAGGGCATCGCAAACGGCGAGAGGTTAGCTCGGAGGAAAGGAGAAAAACCGTCTGCGGAGCCGGCGGAGAGCGATCGCGTCGCAGAATCGGGAGGCGAGGCGACGTTTCCGCCGGAGCACCGGAAGGGAAGAGAGGGATTTTCAAATTGGCAGCTTTTCGACAGATCTTCGATCGGGGGCGCAGGCGGAATCTTGCCGAGATCCGGCGGTGCAACAAAGTCCCCGTTCAAACGCTTCCCCGGTAATTAACGAAGCGTTCGACGCGTTTGAAAGTCGAAACAAAGAAAAATACCCGAAGCAACATTCCCCAGGAGCGGCTGGGAAAGGGAGGACAGGAGAGAGAGAGAGAGAGAGAGAGAGAGAAAAAAGAAAATTCTTTTTCTCGAATTCTGTTTTCCGAGAGTAAAATAATTAAAAAGCCGGGGGAATTCGAAAAAATATTAACGTGGAACAAGAGAAAAAGTGGTCGGGAAAAAAAAGTCGGACGGAACAAGGGAAAAGATTTCGAATAATGAAAATGAAAAGCTCCGGCGGAGCGAGGGAAAAAGGAAGGAAGTGGGTGCGAGACGGGACAAAGAAGATCACTTCCGGAATGGGAGACGAAATGATCAAGCTTCGGCATTTGCGATTCTTGACGAGAAAAAATTCCATCCGGAGAGAGGCTAATAGAAAAGATCCCCCCCGGGACTGCCTCCAAAAGCGGAAGGAAATTGGACGCTTCGCCTCCCGGAAATTCAACTCGTTTAATTCTCCGCGGGCAGCGCTAGATCGCGCTGAAACGAGCGGCCCGAACACAACAATGGTGCGCATAAGGCAGTGTTACGTAATGCGGTTCCAACAAATAATTCTTCCGGACGATTTCCGTTTAAAAGTTGCGAATTCCACCATTCGGCGACGGTTCTTTTCGTCGCCCGGGACTTCTCCCGCGCAAAAACCAAGTCGGCGACATTTCCACCTCGTGCCACGTGGAAATGAACAGGGCTCCCCGTTCTGCTTCGCGGGAAATTTTAAAACTGTCGCGTCGGCATCTCACCTCATCCTCCGATCACTGCTCTCCCGTTCGTTCTGGCGAACACGATTACGTCGCGTGCAGCAAATCGTTTAATCATCGGCGGAAAATGTCCGGATTGTGCCGGACGAGGGAGGGAAAATTTCCGCAATTGCCCGAGGGTGAAGTGAGCGGAAGAAGTCGGAAAATTCGAAAGTGGAAACATTAGAAAAAAGAAACGGAGGACGGGAAAAAGGAAGAAAATGTCTTTGTTTGGGTTTGGAGCTTATCGATTCGATTAATTGAATTCCGGGAGGGAGGGACGAAAAACCTGTAAGTGAAGCCCTCGAAAGGGATGAAGCGGAGCGTAATAAAAAAAAAAAATCTTTTTCGGGATTGGGAGAACCCCCGTCCGAATCAGCCGAGACGGAAAAGGATTTTCTTATTTCCGGAATGTGCTTGCATCCGGGGCGTGCCACTGCGGACGACGCCGCGAAAACCGTGGCGTCACCGGCGTGCGCGCGCACCCCATTTCGCTGCATTTTCCAATGGCGGACCTTTCGCGAGACAAAGCGGGTCGGCCGCGTGGAATCCGCAAGCCGAAAAAGAATCCCCGCCGACCTCACGTCTTCCCGCCCGGGATCGACGGTTGCTCAGGCGTCGTCGATCGCCCCGCGAAGGAAAGCTCGGGGCCGGCGAACTCTCGAACGAGCGCCGGGAAATTCTCGGCGACGCGGAAAAGCGAGGCAAACCGCGCGGAAAATTTTTTCCCCGGCAGCGGACGTTTCGTCTCGGGGACGTTTTGACCGCGTGAACCATCTCGCTCCGAGGGTGAGCGCCATTTTCGGTCAGGGGTGCGACATTCCCGCGGACTCTTCCTCGACGTCGCGGAAACTCGCGGAAGTCGAAATTTTCATTTCTCCCCGAACGACTTTTGTCCGAATCCCATTCGCATCGTGCGTCCGTCGCCTGCCCAACGTCTCCGAAAGGAACCGCGTCGCGAAGGAGGAAAAAAAAAAAAAAAAATCTCAATATTTACTCAAGCTTCGTATCTGGTTTCGATTCGCAAACACTCGTCCATTTGAAAAAGGAAAAAAAAGTCAACCAATTTAAATAAAAAAACAACGAAATCGCTTTTGAAAGTAAAAATCAACGTTTGTGCACGAGTGACAAACGACGTGGCGTCAGATGACGTTCCGCGCGCTTCCGAATTTGCCGGTTGCGCACACTTGGTTCGCTCCGATAACAGGATCGCGGAAGATCGTTCGATTCGTTAAATTAATGCGAGTGAAGGGGTGAAGGGTTTTCCTCCCCCCGCCCCGCGGAAAGAAATTAATAATGAATCTCCTCCACCGTGCACGTGAAAAACTTCGATTCTCGCCATCGATCTTTCGATCACTCCACATCGTCGAAGGGAATCGGAAACAATAAAAGGAGAGGAGGGAGCTCTCGTCCCACTCGCGTTATCGCCTTCCGGCGGAAGTTTCACCTTTAAGGGAAGGCGGTGGAGCGCTTCACCAAAACGGGCGAGGAGACGGAAGGAAGATGGAACGCAGGCTCACGCGAGGAAGATAATTAAGAGGCAATTGACGGGGCTTTTACATTTATTGCGATCGTTTTCGGGGGCGGAAGAGCACCCGGTCCCGGGGGCATTCGGAGATCAAAAATCCGCCGGAAACTTTTATTATCGTTCGGGAGCGCCGAGACGGTTCCACGGAGGGTGGAAAAGAGAAGAAATTTCGAATCGACTCGGCCTTTTGTCGTCGCGAGTGCGCGGAGGGAGACCGCGGATAATGCATGAGGGCGCGGAACCTTTTTTCGCGGGTTTTCGCCGCGCGGAGCTCTTGGAGAGAGACGGAAAGAGCGAGGGAGGGAAGTCCAAATTCGAGACACGGTACCCGAGGGAAGGCAAAAAGCAAGGGAAAAATTACCCTTATCAGAAGCGCACGACGCGGACGTTAAAAAAGAGGGAGAAAAGCTCACGGCGCGGGGCCCCGCAACGATCTCCGACCGGTAAGAGACCGGAAAATTAAATTTTAATCTTGTGCCACCGAATTTCCGTCGGCGGATGGTTAAAAAAAAAAAAAAAAGAAAAACCGAAAAAAATGGAAATGGCCCCGTGATAATCCTTTGTTATTTAACGATGGAAATGCGACCGCGAGACGTTATGAACGTGCCAATTTTCGAATTTCGCCTACCCCCTGACGACGGATTTTCAATTTCCACGTCGGCTCTGCTGCCACGTCACACCGATAAGATCCCCGCATTCCCGGGCGAACGACGACGACGCGGCGTTAAGCGCCGGCAAATGCGAACCCCTCCGGCGACGATTGACCGTTTCCCCGAAAAAAAATGACGTCAGCCCTCATTTCCACGTGGCCCGGCGCGTAAGCGATATTTGTAAGATCTAAAAATCGGTTACCGTTTGCGTCGCTCTCGAAATTTCCATCCGGCGAGTTTGCTTTTCTTTCCCTCCTCCTCCCCGTTGCGGTCGTTCGAAAGCGCAACCGACGCTCCATACCGTGTGGTCGGTGATGCCAACCTTTTCGGGAGCAGGGAAAAAAATTCGGGAAAGTCCGAATTCGGCTTCGCGAAATAATAAATCACCCCCTCCGGCACCCAAAGGCTTCGACTTCCGTCCGATGTTCAATCGATTCCTCGAATTTATTTATTTATTTCTTTTAATCAACTCCAATTCCGGGAATTCGAAAGCGCTTTTCCCTCAATTCCAAGAATTATCTCCGTTCTTTGATCCTCCCGACCGATGCTTCCCGGAATTTGGACGATTTCTGATTGATCGCGCTCCGCGCCGTCAAACGGTCGTTCCCCGCCTCCGTCACTTCCGGTCGGGAAAAACCGTTCCTCTTCCTTTTTTCCTTCCTCCCAGGACCGAACGCGCCCATTAATTAACCGCTCCCGTAAGAAATCGCCGCGATCTCTCGCGCGAGGTGCCAACCCATCTCGGGACGTTTTTCAACGAAAATCCCGACTCTTAGGGAGCAAGCGAAAGCTCCGCCCCTTTTTTTCGACGCTCTCTTTTTAAGGGCACCTCCGGGATCGAAAAAACCGGGAATTTGACCCATCCCGAAATTTATTGTCGCTACATCCCGATTAATTTACGGCATCCGCGCTGTTTTTTTTTTTTTTTTTTGCTCGTCCCGAAGTTTCACGAAATCGAAAGGGAACGAAATTAAAATTATGAATGCGGCTTCGTGAGTTAGGCTCTCCCCCTTTTCTTCGAAAACCGGATTTCCGCTTCCGGAGAATTGCGAAACGCCTCGAAAAGGAGGCCATTTTGATGCCGGATTCGGAACGAATCGAGGATCTGTTTTTTTCCTTTCCGCGGTCGGAGCCGTTCGCTTCCTCGTCCGCGATCGCGGTTAATGCTCGAACGTCTCCCGTGCCGGCATTTTCATTCGACCCGAATGCTTCGAACGTCCCTTCGCAGGCCCCGGGCAAGGAGGAAAAAGCAAAACCCGGTTCGATTCCCCAAAGCGTCAACGGACCCCGCGTGCAGCGGACGAACGACGGTTGCGGAGAAAAGAAAAAGAAAGTACCTCCTTCCGGTTTAAAAATTTTCCCTCGCGTCCGCACGCACCAGAGGCGATTTCCCGCGGGATGCACTCGCCGCACGTCGGGTTCCCATAAAATTAAAGGTGATCCTGCAGCCGTGCATGCATCAATCGAGGATCGTTAATGAGGTGGGATGATTCCGATTACGTCGTAAAAAACAAATGAAAAAAACCAGAAGAATTTTACGACCGATGAACTTCCTCGAGGAACGCTTTCTAAAATTGTTCCTCGTTCCCGGTGGTCAATTTGGGTGGAAACTCCCCTTTCCCTTCGCCTCCCGGAAACGGGAGTCGGAGCGGACGGCGACTTCCGCCGCACCGGCCCCGAAACCCGGTGCAAGTCGTGGAATTGGCCGACGCCGCGGTGGCAGAGCGTCCCACCCGGAATAAATAAGTGCGAAGTGCCGTATTCGGGTCGTCGACTCGCGGAAAGGGGGTGGGGGTGGGGGGGAGCGGGAGAAAGTTCGCGGGAACTTCTCGGAAAAGGAAAGTTTTTCCCGCGTTCGTATCCGTCATCGCGCCGCACCGCTCCTTTCCCCCACCAAACCGGAAACGCGAGGAAAAGGGCCGCGGAATTTATCGGGGACGAAAAAGTAACGGTGACGGTTCGAAATCCCGCGGGGGCCCAACCGAGTTTCGCCGTCGGCGAACGCCCCGTCGCTTCCCGGCGCCTTTCCCCAATTGTTCCGGATGCGAGGGGAGTCCCGCCCCCGGCAAACCGATTCCCGGCAAATTGAACTCGTTCCCGTCCCGTTTATGGTAATCGCAGGGATTAAATATTCACGAAATGATTCGGGCGACCCCCGGAAGATTCTTCGAGCAAAAATAGATCAAAGCAACTTCTCGTCGCCCCGTCGCCCGCGCTTTCGGAACTCTCTCATCCACCCTTAATTATTTTCCTTTCCCATCCGACACCGTGAACCGTTCGCGCTTGGAATTTCGAAGAGCGGAATTGGAAATATCGAGGGACCGGCAAAAAATAACGGCCCGAAATTCCGGGACGCTCCCGCCCGATCGATCGCCCCGCCCCTCGCCGACTCCAGACGTTCGACTTCCGGCGCCGACTGCACCTTCCTTAATATCGCTGCCGGAAAACCTACCCCGAAAATACTTAAACTTCTTAGCGACTACTTTCGAGAAGTGAACTTCCATTTTCCATTAATGATTTTCAGCTTCGGCAGATCGACCCTTCGCATCGTTTTGAGCGATTCCTCGCGTCGGTTTCCGCGGGGGGTTTCGGATGGCTCCGGAAAGGACCCGACCGGAAGTCTTTTTCGCCTCGCGTCTCGCCCCGAAATTTTCCGATTCCCGTCAGCAAGTTTCCGAATTCCTCCCCCGGGATGCCGTTATAATTATTTAAAACGCATTCCAAACGTCCGAAGTTTCGTGATTAATACCGAGGGAGGCGGACTTTCCTCGTTCGGGAAATCGTCCCGCCGCGTTTCGGGGGGGGGGGCCCTTCCGGCCTCGCCGCGTCTTCCTCGGCGTCGGTCGCGGGCGCCGGGCGAAAGGCGTCCCTCGCTCGCGGCTTCCGGAAGGAAAACTTTTTCCGGATTTTCGAGCGTCGGGTCCCTCGCTTGGCGTTTCTCTTTCTCAAAGGTGGAAAATGAAAGTTGCCAGGCATTTGAACGCCCCTGCAGCGGTTTTCCCTTCCGATCGCGGCCGTCCCCGAAGAAGTCGCCGAAGGGCTTCCTCCGATTCAAAAGCTTCCTTCCGCCGCGGCAGGTTAAGCCCCACGAATCGGTTGCTTTTACGGAATTGACTCGTTCGCAATTAAATTTAATATCGCCGAGCTTAGAACAAAGCCTCTCCATATTTAACCCTTTTTAAAAAGTTTTTTAATATTTTAAGAACGTGAAAACTTTGCTTTATTGTTTTCGCCGTAAGTAATCTAAGTAATGCGGATTTAACGCCGGAAATTCTCTTATTTTTGTGGGAATTTGCGTCGCGGATATCCGAGTGAGCGGTGGAACGTGGCAGCAGAAGAGGTCGGTTCCGTCGGTCGCCGCAATCGCCGAAAACCCTTTCCGTCTTCCCCTTTCGGTAAAGGACGGCAAATGTTTGCTCAAATTCCTCGCCGTCGCTTGGGGCAACATCACCTCAAAGAACTTCCGGAAATGCTCGCTAACCGGGGGCATTTACATAGAACCGCCCATTCGACGAAGCCTCGGATATTGCTGCGTCGGGGACCGCAGCCTTTGCGTGCCGGGGGGCCAGGATCGCCGAGAGGTTTTCGGAAGTGCGGACACCTCCGAATGAATAATGGATGGAGCTCGCCGGGCAATAAACGAACCGGGGAGGTGGCCGATTAATAATCCCCGAAATTCCTGCCAGACCTAATTTAATCCGGCGGCGGCGTCTGATGCGGGAGTCTTAAGGTGCGGAATTTTCGGTTTTCCGGGGCAAGCTCCCGGAAAAACTTTTCGCCTTTTTTTATCTTTTTCGGCCGGAGCGGATCTCCGGGATTAAGGGGGGCTCCCGGTTGTTGGAAAAACGACTTTTCCGATCGCGAGGACAGCTCCATCGCGAGAACGGACTCGAGTTTTCCTGCGGGAACGTGGAAAGCCGGGAAAGAAATTGGGGGGGGGGGGGGGGAAAGGGAAACGGCTCTGAATTATATTACGTTTTACACGGATTTCTGTTTGTTTTTCTTGAGCGCGGATTGATACAGAGAAGCTTTTTAATGGAAGCTGAAATGATGCACCCTGGCATTGATATCAACGCTATCGCTTCCATGTAAACAAATGCAACATTTGGCACGGGAAATTTTTATTTGTGTACAGAGCGAGAGCCGTAAATCAAGGACCGACTTTGAATGGCCGGGAAAGCTCGGAGTCCGCATCTGACATGACTTCGATCGTATTGCGACAATTTGCATGGAATGAAAGGAAGGTGCGGAGAACCCGTGGTTTGCACCGAGGCGAGACCGACACCGGAAGGGAGCCGCTGCGCTCTCCGCCGCCAAAAAAAAAAGCCAAATTTCCCCACCTCCGGTGTCGCAGCCTCGCATCCGAATGCTGACGCCGGCAAAATCCGGCGACAAATCTTTCCCCGGGATGCCTTACACCTTCGTTAATTCGGCATTCGCGAAAAAACTTGATCGCCGCCGCCGCGGGGGGGGGGGGG
>JAOWBB010000013.1:1503336-1608659 GCA_028565995.1 Ricinus marginatus
CCCAAAAAACTGACCCCCCCCCCCCCCCCCCCCCCCCCCCCCCCACGCGGAGCGGTCAAATTTCCGATCGATCCCGGCGAGGATTTGCTTCGGATCCCGTTTCGACGCACCGTTCGGGCAAAGGCCCCGGAGTTCGGGAAAAGGAGGCCTCGAAAAACAATGGATCCCTTTTTGGTGGAAAAGCCGAAAAGCACCGCCGGGTCGCCGGATTGGATTACCCGAGGAACTCGCGTTAAACGAGATTAAGTTACCTCTCGCAGATGACGCGGCGGGGTCCCGAAAGGTGGAAAAGGTTAAAAACGAGGGAAAAAGGAACGAGAGGCCTCGGCAAAAACGTGAGAAGATTCATCGCTGACTCGAAAAGGGTTTCGCCTCGGCAGCAAACTCCCGGAACGGCCCCGATATTTTTCGGTCCTCGCCTCTCGGAAGGTTCGTCGGGACCGCGCAAACAACGCGGCGAACTGCTTAAACGAATCGGATCCCGCAGCGGGAGATGCGAATTTTCCCCGCACAATAACCAACCAAATGAATGGAAAAGGGTTCTTCCGGTCGGGCACAGATAAACTGCCCGAGAGAGCCTTTCGACGTCGCCGGGCCGGAGATAGAGCTCGCTCCGGGATTTTCGGGGCCCTGCCTTTGTTTGTGCTGCATCTCGAATTCGTACGTACAACGACGCAAATCGAACAAAGGGAAGATGTCGAAAAGTTGCCGAAAAGGACTTCTCGGCGGGTATCGTCATCCTGGGGAAACCTGCCGAAATTTCTCTCTCGCGAGCGGGGACCGCGATCGGGAAGGATCGGAAAAGCGATCGCTCGGGGCCCGTTCACTTCCGGCGGAAATGAAAAATGAGGATCACGACGAAGGTGGAGGCCTTTCCCCCGATGACGCCTTCGGGATCCGGAACGGCGCTGGACGTGGCATCCCTGCCCGCCGTGGCAAAGGGCGGAAGCGGAAGCCGCGAGGACTCGACTTTTTTTTTTTTTCAAAACTGAGGCAAAGACAAACGGAGAAGTCTTTCAGGAAGGGAACAGGAAATGGAAATAATCTTTTACGACTCTCGATAATCCGGTCGGGAATAATAAAAGTTTTCTCCGTTTCACCGGGAGGAACGGGTCAAAATGGCCGTCGCTCCGCCACCCGTGAAACGTAATAAAAATTAATTTTTCCTATGTGAAATTTACGCGGAGGAAAACCTCAAAATCGACCCGAATGAATTGCCGGAAAAAGGAGAAAAAAGAAAATTCTTTTCCTTTTTTATTCTCTTTCATAGCTCGCGAATAAAAGATAATAAAAAACGCGCCGTAAAATGAACTTTTTCAAAGGAATTAATAATTCAATCCAAAATAAGTTCCACGGAGGAAAAATCCGGGAGGCGCGGAAGGGGCCCGGCACGTGTGGGGAGCCACGTTGTCCGCTATAAAAGGTGAAAAAGGCAATGAAAGCGCCCTCGGGAAGACGGCGGAAATCCGGTAATTCCAAAATCATATCTCCGGAATATTGCAAGGAGCGACAATAACCAGTTATATAACCGGAAGTTATGCACCCATCGTAAACCGCAGCAGGGTTTGACTTTGACAGAGCGGAAAAGGGGGGGAAAGCGAAAACCGACTCAGGGGTGGTGGCAGCGGCGAAAAAGAATCCAAAATTCACGAGATTCGCTGCGCCCGATGACGGGAATCGCCGCAGCGATCGACCGACGGGGCAGCAGACCCGATCCCCGGCGATCGTCCACCGGACTTTTCCAAAAACCGGGGCCGCTACCGAACCACGGACACCGTCCTCGGAGCGGCGAAGCAACTCGGCACGGGCTCGGCCCAACGACGCCGGTGCCGGCTTAGGTGAATGAGAACAAAGGAGCCGTCGATTTGGATTCCGCAAAGGCATCGAACAACCCACGTTTAATCGCGGGGATTCGATGCTGCCACGCGGAGAAGGTACAGCGGGGCCACGCGCGATAACTGCAGCGGAAACGGAAAGGCAACCGAAGAAAGGAAAATCAACCGATCCAACGACGGGAAACGCATCGGCTTTCCCGGTGCGACGCAAAATGGAACGAAATTTCCCGGTTGGAGGAGGTTTTTCCGCGGCAAACCCGGGGGCGGGAGCGGGAAAATAAATCGCAAAATCATAAGCAAATTGCAAATCGATTGCACGTTAAAACGAATCCGATAATGCGGAGTCAAAAAACGCGTCCACCGCAGCGTCCCTGGTCGTTTCCCGAACGGAAACGGTGCACACACGCACACATCAACGAATACTCACCCTTCGCCATCTCATTATCGACGGCAAAACCGATCGCGGCAAAGCTGATAGCACGGAGCAAATGTCCAGAAAGGGAAAAAGTCCCACGGGAACCTGGAGTTGACGCGAGACTTTATCAGAGTCCGCGACGGGAGGCCTTCGCGGCTTTCGCAGAATCGCAGAGTTCCGTATCGTACCCGTTCGTGCAGCAGCGAACGCGGAAACTGTCGCCGACACACTTCACCATAGTAGGAACAAAGGAAACAGTCGAAAGAATCGGAAGGGACGGGGGCGGGAAGGGAAAATTTTACTTCATTTTCCGCGGCACTCGCATATGTGGAACCGAAACGCGCGTCGCGTCCAACGGACACAAAGGTTGCCGTCAATCCGGGGGTCGGATCGTGCAGGCTTCTCGCCCCCGCTCTCTCCGCGACGCCTGGGAGAAAATCGCACCACAGTGAGAAAGGGAAAAATGAAAAAAGAAAATTAACAAAAAAAAGGAACGAACGCGGGGCCAGTGGCAGCGAAGCACTACGGAGCGATACTGACGCCGACGTCAACGTCGAGGGCGTCGCGAGGCGCGGTTCTGCAGGAGATGCGTCGCTCCGCTTGAAAACCGAATCCGAAATAATTCAATGGCGAAGGGAACAACCGAAAAAATTTTTTAAAAAAATTCGTTATCGTCATTGTTATCCTGGGGGATTAATTTTTTTGAAGGAGACGCTGTCGGACCGCAGACCGCAGGAACCGCATCGTGGAGTCCTCGACGTTGCCGAGGCGGACATCGGGGGCATTCCCGGTCCCGGCGAAAGCAATTCGAAGGTTGGCTCGTCGCACGATAAGAGAAAAGCGAGGAAAAAAAGAAAATTAAATTAATTAAATTACCATTAGACGGGGTGGGGGCGGAGGAAGCTCGAAGATCCGGAAATCGCGCGCAGAGCGCAGGCCTCCGTGATTCGCCGCTGCACGACGGCGGCATCTCCCCCGCTAGCGCCGAAGCCGTCGTCGTACGCCCGGGATGCCGATGACGACATCTGTCGGGGAAAGAGCGCGAACGATGATCGGAAACGTGGAGGGAGCGAAGAATAAATTCCGAGAAAAATTACGTGGCGCTCGATCGAGCCTCGGCGCCTGCGGAGTAACTTCCGCTTTTCACCGAAAATCGCGTTTCTTTTTTTTTTTTTTTTTTCCAGGAAGTCGATTGGGAAATCGAAACGGTCGCGTTGCGATCTGGCGAACCGTTAAATTGCGACGGCAGAGAAGAGTATAAAGGGACTCGGCACCCGGGGCGACCGCCAGTGACGGAAGGACATGGTCGCGCTACGGGCAGTGCTCGCGATCGGACTGTTCGCCCTCGCGATGGCAAATCATCGTTTCATGCGGGGAAGGAATCACAGGTACGTGAGAATTCGCGACATTCCGGAAGTGGAGCGAACGCGAAGCGAGCGAGAGGAGGAACCGGAAGAGCCCGAAATTAAAATGGAGGAATTTCTCCTGCACGTGGATTTCGGGGCGCACACGGGGCGCAACGGCTCATTCGGATGGTACGCAGATTTTCCGGTTTTGAATCGTCACCGCATAAATAACGACGCATAAATAGCATTCACATTTTTACGCATAATTATATAACCATAATTTCTTCGTGCTCACACACGTGCATATATATATATATATATATATATAAATATACATATATATAAAACTTTCTCACATGACGAAAATACAAACGAATGAAAATCAGCAGAGATTTTTCACTTTGTCTCCTTTTAACCGATGCTGCTGCGGGAATGAGGACGAGAGGAAGTGACGTATTTGTGGAAAAACTAAGATTCAAAACTTCGATGGCGTTTCGAGAGAAGAAACGCCGGAAAAATCAAAAATTTATCTCACGCGCGGCGTGTCGGAAAACTCGGACGACGCAGCCTCCGAAATTTCTGAATCATTAAAGGCAAACATAAATAAATTTGCAGTTGAGTCAAAAGTGAGACGATTAAAATAACGCGAACGCACTTTCGGCTTTAAATTTAACTGCGACGCGGATGGGACTGTTAAAAGTTAAAATGCTAAACAGAAACATTAAATACAATTATTATTATTATTATTATTATTATTATTATTATTATTATTATTATTTAATATTTTGAGTTTTTTTTTTTGTAAGTTTACACAAATATCCGTTAGTTTTGTTCAGATTTTTGATGCTAACAATAAATGGTTGTCTAACAATAAATTTTAAACTGTCATAAACATTGAAAAAACATCAACAAGGCTGAGACCATCGGGAAGGGTTGACGGATGCGAGGATGCCCGATGACCGGCAGATGCGAGAGTCGACGCCGAAGGTGAACGCCGGACGAAGGCAACGGTCGGACACCGTCAGCCGGACCGAAAGGAAAAAGGACGTCGGTCGGATCGCCGGTCAGCAGGCGAAGTGATATGCTGTCGGGGCCTTTTGCTGCTGGAGGTGCATTTCGCGGTGGCGACCCTCGTTGGCACAAAATTTTCCGTCCCCGTTTATCGCGAAACCGTGGAAAACCGGGGCGGATCGAGAGGATAGCATTACCGGAGAACCGTGCGGTTTAGTTGCCTGCCTGAAAATAACCGCGGTTTCCGGGTGAGTACCGGAAAGCGAGGCTGGTTTTGGCACCTGGATGTCCCGTCCGTCCTGGACGTGCAAAAGCGCGAAACAACGCTCCGGGGGCTCGAGGAGTTCGCTTCTGCTCGGCGCGGACGTTCAAGTGCACCACGCCAGAACGACCTTTTTGAATGGCACGAACACCGCGTGGTTCGCCTTGCTGAAAAATTAAGAAAATGTCACGAAACGGGAGAAAACAAAAATGGCGGATGTTCCGGTCGGAACCGTTGAAAGTTCGGTGCGCACCAGTCGAAGTACCGATGGCCGAGGAAGGTGCCGTCGGAGCTTCCGCCGTTCGCCTCGAGCTCGATTCCGACGTGAGGCTCCGCGTTTCCGGTCACCTCTCCCGAGTATCTGACGCGTCCCGTGACGATCCGCCCGTCGGCGGTGATCACCTTCGCGAGGTGGCCCTCCTTCAGGTCCTTCGGTGCCTTCGGCAGAAAAGGTTGCGCCGATTTGTGCGGCCTGAAACCTGAAACGAAAATTCGCTTTAGGAAGAGCTTTGATCTCGAATGCCGGCACATGCGTCGCTGTTCGCCCCCCCCCCCTCACTTTCCCAGGCAGGCATTTGAATTATTCAGTGGGTTCCGATGGATTTTCCACCCCCGCCCCCGAATGTTTGCCTTGGGAAACTCGGAACCCTTCCCTGGAAACTTCGCATCGATAATCAACCCCGATAACGACTCCCGCTTTTCGTTTGGCTTGCGCCTCATGCAATCCCGCGGCTTTCCGCAGGGAATGGTAGAAGCCGGGAAAGAGGGGAGGACTTCCGGTCCCACTCACCGACGACGGAGTCCGACTCCGAGCGTCTTCTCTCGCCCTTTTTCGTCTTCGCCAGCAACGCATCGATGGATAACCGCAGGAATTCCTCCGCCTCCTCTATCAGCGAATCGGTCGAGTCTCCGCTGTCGCCGTCGCCCCGAAGATCCGGCAGAGACTGTCCGGCGGGGCAGCAGCGATGCACGGCGGCCCCGTTCCTCCTTCCCCCGGACGAATCCTCCGAGTGGCGGGCGTGGTGAATGGGATGGCACCTGAACGAGGGCACGGACGACCAGGAATGTCTGGCCTGACAGCAGACGGCGGGAGACCGCCACGAATGCCTCCGGTGCTGCTCCTCCGCGACGATCGACGTTGCGGACGCCTGGCATCTGCTGCCCCAGCTGGATCGGCTGCTGTGCCTTCCGAGCTCCGCCATCCTGCTCCTCCAGCCCTCGCAGCTCTTCGTGCACTCGGACCGTCCGCGAATCGACTCCTCCTCCTGATGGAGGTGGTCGGCGCTGCGGGACAATTCCGGCACCATGCTCGTGAAGTTAATGTCGGACAACAGAACGCGACGGGCCTCCCGACTTTTGTCCGACAGGGGCAGACGGGTGGCACGCGGCACCGGAAGGGTGAACTTCGACGGCAGGGTCGTCAAATTGCACGAAATCTTGTGCGCCAAATACGTCTCCGACTTCCACTGCGCCGGCACGGCGGTTATGTCCGTCTGGGCTCCCGTCTCCTGCCTGGCCGAGACCCGCTCGGACGGTCTCGCCTTTCGCGGGCTTCCCTTGGTCAGCCGGGCGGCCGCGAGAACGTCCCTGTGCATTATGGGTCGATAGGGCAGCGGATCCGGCAGAGTGTTCCTCCTGGAGGACGGGAGCGCTTCGCCGTCGTCTATCACCCCACACTTCGAAATGTCCGTCTCCACGATGACAGCGTGCATCTCCGGCTTCCTCTCGTCGCGGATGGGCACCATGTCCTCTTGTATGGCACCCGGATCGGTTTCCTCCGTCGTAAAAACCAACTCGATGTCGTCGATGTCATCCGACTCGGCGCCGGAGTCCCTCTTTCCGTCGGCAAACACGTCGTCCTCTTCCTCTTCCTCCCCGCATTCGAGTTTGGGCTCATCCCCGGTTTCCATCGGTCCCGGTTCCTTTACCTCATCTTCCGCAGCGCTTCTGTCACGGAAACGACTCCTCAGCTCGGTCAGTTCCTTTCGCGATCCCTCCAGCGCCGTCCTCAGCGCCAACACGGTCTCGTGCAGTACGCGAACGGTTTCCAACGTGTGCTTTGCCTCGCCCGACGCCAAGCTCGCTTCCATCTGAACGCCTCCTTCCCATCCATCAACGCTTTCCTCGGAGACGCGCCGACGCCCGGGAGCCGCACGGGAAACGCTTCGTCGGTAAAATCCAAAGCCCCGGCCGCGATTCGCGACGAACAAATGCAAAAGGCGAAAAGTAAAAAAAAACCTCAATTGATTTCGATTCCCGTTTTCACTCCACCATTTTTCAATAGTTCCCCATGCAATCGTCTGCTGACTGCTCACATGCGTCCTCGAGCGCCACCGTTGCCAAGGGTAAAGCGACGCCCAGTACGCTTGTCTGGAGCGACTTGCTATTTCCGTCCGTTTCCGCTCTTTTCCGTTTTATTTCCGTCGATCCGCACAAACGCAGCCGTCCGCCGATTCCCCGGGCAACGTCCCGCTCGAAATCTTCCGTCCCGACAGCCGGGACCGGGGCTTCTCCTCCGATTTCGGGAGGCGAAAATAAAACGAGACGGGAGCCTTTCCGACGGCTTCGGCATCAATCGAAAATTGATTTTCCCGCACCCCCTTTCCCTTCACCCCCGCAGCGGAGCACTCAATTAAGATTCCCGTGTTTGATCGATATCCCGATCATTACCAGTCCATCGAATTCCTTCATCCCCCGCTCGAGTCGACCCCCGGCACGGCCGACGCTCCATCTGCCCGGAAAGGAACGCAAAAGGTTTCCCTTGCCCGCGATCCTCCTCCCGTCGCTTCCGACACTTTGTAAAGCGGCCTCAACGTGCCGAGTTGCTGAATAATAAAATTAAAGCGTTTAAGCGTTCGCCAAGCGCTGCAACGTTAAATAAAAACCCGGTTAAAATTAAAATCTAATTATTCAGCAATAACAATAATTTTTTTTTCCTTTTGCCTTGCGAACACGGGGGTGTTTCACGCGTTCGACGCTTCCTGCAAACGTGGCCGTTTTCGGAGCGGAAAAGCGTTTTACGGCGTTTCGACTGAACGACTCTCCGCCGTCGTCGAAACGTTGCGGGGGGGGGGGAGGAAAAAAGGTTAAGACAGTTCTTTCCCCGGCAGGCAAATCGAAAGGGTAATTTGATAGGGGATGAAGGGGAGGAAAAGGTTTGGAAATTTTACGGCAAACGAACGCGCTAAAAACCATCTTTGAGAATCACCGCCCGGATCGGTTTAAAAAAAAAAAAAAAATTCGCTTTTCCTTGCGATCTCTGCACGACCCCTCGGGGGGCGACCGGTTCCTGCGCTGCCGCCAAAACTAAGGTCGCTGAGATTAAAAAAAAAAAAAAAAAAATTGATGACGGTATAACGGAAGCGGAAGACCGCCCGAAAACGATTTGAACCTTTTCGCATATTCAGCATCAAGGCGCAAACCGAAAAACCAAAAGGAAAGGCAAACAAAACAGCGCAAAAGAGCTGAAGTATTGTAAGGGACATAAAAACGTGCGACAGCAGCCGAGCTCGTATATTTTCGGCAACGTGACAATAGCGACGGTAATAATAAAAAGAAATTAATAAATAAAACTGTCTCTTCATTTAAAATATATATAAATATATATATATTTATATATCAGACTGGTAATTTCTATGCAAGATTTTTCGTTTTATATTAATTGTAATCATTTATAAAATTAGCTTCAGAAAGCAATCAATAAAAAAAAATACGATAAAATAAAAAAGAAATAAAAAATAAACCAGATTTATATGAATAACAAATCAATTGTAAAAAATAAAACTGACAACAATTGGTGTAAATAATAATAAAATTAAAATAATGATGACGATGATGATAATAGTAATAATAATGATATTAATGATAATGATAATAATAATAATAATAATAATAATAATAATAATAATTACAAAATAATTAAAACAGAGTGTCAATTGACTATTCTTTGCAGAACATCATAAACATTTTTTTCTCTTTTTTAAAAAAAAAAAAAAAATATGTGTTTAATTTTTATATAAAACATATAAATATATATTTTTGTTTTTATAAAATATATATTTTAAATCAACAACGCAAAATGGCAAGTTGACAAGTTTTTCCTCTTCTTAATTAATCGACGCAATCTTGCTTAATATTTTTTTCTTCATGACTAGGCGACACTCTGTATTTAATTCCTTTTCTCCGTCTTCGCCCGATGATCCCATTCTTTCGGCTCGAACGTTCGTCAATGTGATCGTCGCTTTTCCCCTCGGTCCAAAAGAGCGGAATCGGCGTTCGGCGTTCCCGAAGCAATTCCTCGCGCTCCCGTCCCGAGCGGGGTCGAAAGCGTCGGTTTCAACCTCAAATTCAAAGTGCGCTGTCGGATGTGAGGGGAGGAGAGAAGAAAAATAAATCGAGGAGCAGAGTTCTGTGGCGCCTTCAAAAAATTCGCTCTGCGGTCGGAATTTTTATCGGGGCAACGCATTTTGCCGAGCACCACTCGTCGGTTATGAAAACGGCGTAACGTGGATTAGTCGCCGTTCGTCTATCGTTTTTTATTTTTTTTTTTAAATACGCTCACGTAATATATATACACGTATGTTCGATTAGTCATTCGTTGGAGGAACAATGACAAGAAAGGCATATTGTTTCGTTATGTGAATATCCAAACATTTGTGCTTCCAATTTGTTAATGAACATTGCATCGACTATCAGCGTACCTGGGGGGGGGAAACAAAACTTCATAACAGAATAAATTTACACCGTTTTCATAACGTGAGCCGTTTATAATCTCGAAAGCGGCCAAAAACCCACTTTTTACAATAACTAGGAGTAATAATTATAACTTTGTGACGTATAATGCAAGGTACTTGTTTTGTTTTCATTGCTTGTGAATGGGTAAAAGGACAAAGCGTGCAAATGAAAACAAAAAACCGAAACTGGTTAATCAAACGGTTTATCGACAGCGTATCACATGCTATTTAACTGGCTTGCAGAATATTTAAAAATAAAAAATAAAAAAAATAAAAAATAAAATAAAAATTCGAATGAAAATACTTTAAAGTAATATTATTACGTAAAAGTAAGTGAAGTTCAAAGCCATTTTTGAAATTTAACGACTCGGGTCATGTATAAAACTCCGTGTTGAACATTCATGGATGAAATCTCACTGACAGTTTCAAAAAGAATGAGAACGTCCAATTTTTGCTGCTCCCCATCACGATCAAATAACGTCGTTTAAAAAAAAAATTTCGTTACTTTTATACGGGGAAAGGAATTTTTTCTTTTTTAAACGGGTCGGAACATTGCTTAAAAGGAAGGCAAGATGGGAAGACGGGAAAGCGATTTTTAGAAGTTGCTGTCCCAGCCGGAAACGTCGTCCGGGGGTGGACCATCGGCATCCGGCGGATACTCGTCGAAGTTAGAATGGTCGAGTGGATCCCGGACCTGCGGCATTATCGGCGGAGTCAGCGTCCTGTTGATCAAACCTTCCCAGTTGAAACCGTCGAACCATCTAGTTGCGGTGGCGGAAACAAAATAATCATCAGATTTAGATGTCCGACAAAAGGGGCCAAACATCAAATCAATCACTGCGGCTCAGACTTACTTGTGCTTTTGGATCTCGCTGATTCCGCCCTTTTGGTATCCGAGCCTTTCCGCCGGATTATCCCTGCAGAGCTTCTTTATAAGAACGGTCGCATTTCTGGTTATGTTCCTTGGAAACTCTATCGCGTCTATTCCCTTCAATATTATATTATACGTTTTCATTGGATCCGTACCGGTAAAAGGAGGAGTACCTGCGGAAAGAAAATAAATTGCATCGTCAGGCTTTCATTTCAAGCTGATACGCACATCTCATTATGCAGTTGTGCGACACAACATTTGAACCTCCGTAACTTGCGAAATTTGAAAAGAAAAAAAAAAATTTGATCTTGATACGTCTTAGACGGAACGAATAAACGTTTGAATGTTAGAGAAATCGCAGTTTGGCACGGAAAATATTTCAAAATTGTGGGACACCGAATTAATTTAAATTGGACCGGAAAACAGGAAATTACATGATTGCAAATCGTGTCGAGAGACTTATTTTAATTACCCGTCAGTAGTTCAAACATCAAAACGCCAAGGGACCAATAATCGGCGCTTATATCGTGACCGCGATTGAGGATCACCTCTGGAGCCACGTATTCCGGGGTTCCGCAGAACGTCCAAGTCTTACGACCGTGCTGAAAAATTAAAAGCGTGAATCTGTCACCACTGAAAAATCAACAAGGTTCAACAGCAACATCGGGGTTCGATGCATGATATAAACGGAAAAAGGAAGTGTGTAAAAGAACAAGGCGACAGCGACTCCTTTTCCGTTCTCTGCTGGTTTTCACCTGAGTCGTGCCGTGGAGTGCGTCGAAAGTTTCAAATCTGTCTTCGACGTGAAGACAGATATTGCATTCGTCATCGCAAGTGCTTTAATGTCACTTTGAGAATCGGATCAGTTTCATTTACCTGTAACTTCTTCGCGAATCCAAAATCTACCAATTTGACGTAGCCCTGCACATCGAGCAGAAGATTTTCAGGTTTTAAATCTCGGTAAATTATGTTTCTACTGTGCAAATAATCGAAGGCGGACACCACGCATGCCGTGTAGAATCTCGTTGTCGAATCATCGAAGTGACCCTTGTCCCTGTGCGTTAACATAAAAGAAAATTATCTCTCTCTCTTCTTTTTTTTTTTTTTCCTCTACATTATTCTATCTCCACTCTTTGTTCGATACCGAAATTTAAAACCGACAGCAAACTACCTCAGTATCGTCCACAATTCGCCTCCCAGACACGACTCCATGAGCATGTACAAATATTTGCGATCCTTGAACGTTTTGTAGAGCTTGACTATAAAATCACAATTTGCCTCTCCCATGATATCTTTCTCCGACATTATGTGCTGCTGCTGTCTCGTTTCCACGATCTGAAACGGCAAGGGATGCCTTTCGGTCAATCGGTTCTCAACCGGGATTAAAAAAAGCGAACGTGAATCCACTCGCTGTTTACCTGACTCTTTTTCATTTGCTTCAACGCGAAAGACCTCGTGGAATCGCCGGCGATTTGCACCAGTTCCACCCTTCCGAAACCACCCACGCCGAGGGTGGCCAAAATCCTCAGGTCGGACAGTTTCAGGTCTTTGAATTCTTCGTTTACCCTGAAATTTACGCGACGCAAAAATAAATTTCTCTTTCACCCTCCGCCGATATTCCCCCGAGATGTGCAATCTCGTGGGCCGGGGAATGCAGGGGCAGTTTTAATAACGACCGCGGAGGCCGAGCGGAACCGCATCCTCGCCCCGCAGGTTTGTCGATGACAGTCAAAATTAAATTTCCAAAGGCACTGCTAACGTTTTAAATCCAGTGCGTATGCACTTTATTCAACATTTAACGGAAATCTTACCTTTATTCGTCATTCTTCTGGAACGCGTGAAAAATATAAAGAAATATATATATTACTGGATAAGCAAAAAAAAAAATTACTTTTTCGGGTAAAACGACAAATAAACTTAATCGTGCATTAGACGCATGCGAGTCAGGCACGTACAACATTTCGAGCGCAATTGAACGTCCAACTTACTTTCTTCTCTCGACTACTTCGTCCGCATACTTAGTCCTGATCTCATCCAAACCGGATATTAATTGGTTAAATGATTCTCTATCTATAACCAGGCACGTCACTCCCTCGGGATCATCGGCGATGATGTTCGCGGTTCGAAGATCGTCTCTGGAAAAGCATTTAAAAAAGTGAAAAAAAGAATCGTTTGGTTGCGCTCCGGTGCGCCTCTCCTCGGGAAGTGTTACTTCCCGGCAGGAAGCGAGTGAAATTATCAAGCCCGAAATGGGATTTTGAACCGAAATCAGGTATGTGGCAACTTCTGACAGAGGAAGTCAACTCGCATGCGTTGCAGAAAAACGGATTAAGGAAAAAAGGATGGTGAAAGCCGCGCAAAACCTGTGGCTTTTCAATGTTCGGCTGCAATTAACCCTCAAGACACAGGTTTTTTGGGCGGACGGCCCCGATGCCTCGCTTTCCCTGTCGCAACAGACCTCCGACAAATCGTCCACCTACCCCTGCAACGCCTTCTCTCCGAAGAAATCTCCTTTCGTTAAAGTCCTTATGTATTTCTCCTCCGACGTGTTCGGTTGCTTGATGGTCACCTTAACTTTTCCTTTGCTTATAATGAAAAAAGTGTCTCCCCTTGCTCCCTGCCTTATAACGTAGTCCCCCTGATTGTAGAACGTTTCCTCCAGCACGTCCGATATCTTTATAAGCGTGTCCTCCGGCAGGTTTTTGAATATTGGCACGCTCTTGAGGAAATCCGTGTATTCCGCCTGTCGGATGAGGCCGGTTCTCATCATAATCGTCTGAAAACATTGTCGCTCTATCGCCCATAGTTTACAATCTGTCGCCGCTTTAATGGTGGCTGTCCTCTTGCAGTTATACAGTATGGCCAACTCTCCGAAGACCTTCCCGGGTGCTAACGTGCTGAGGTATTTATTTTCCCTCGATACCTCCACGCGTCCCTCTGAAAAAAAAAGAAGAAAAAAAAAAATAAAAATCACACGAAGATTATCCTTGGTTGGAAAGGTGGCAACCGTGAGATTCGGCTACCATTGCTCCTCGACATGTCATAATGGAAAATCCTAAAGAACTCTCAAGGAGTGCGTAATTGCCATTTAATGACCGGTTAATGCTTTGTTCGTAATACAATTTAACCCATTCGAGAGGAATCCTTCTGGTAGGTTGGTGCTTGCAGTAACTGATTCTGACCCCCAGAAAGCATATGAATGATTGCAAAAATGGTCGAGACAATGACATAATGCACCAGCATCAAGGGGAAGTGAAAGTATCCAACGACGCAAGAACGACGCTTAATTTGACCATTTTTGTCTTTTCTTTCAGACAGGACCGAAGAAAAGACAAGGAAGATGGTTCTTCATGGTGCTTGATCGAACAGGAAAAGCCCTAATGCCCTCTGACGCTAACTGAACTGCATGAATAACACTGCCAGCAAGGAGTTTACCAAAAATCGACCGTCAACATGACAATTAGAAATATGTTAAACTGATTTTTCTTTAAAAATAAATAAATAAATAAATCTTTTTCCAAACTAATTCAATCTTATATTTATCATCGCATTTCTCCTCACAAGGGACATGTAATATCTGCGAGAACTGAATTGATTCATTCCCTAGGAAGACATTCATTTTCTGTTTTATTCCAGACATTCAAACAACTGAATTTTGCACCGATAACGTAAAAGCTAATCCTCCTGCTCAAAATAAAAACTCGAAGACTGTTTCCACTGCCGCAGCTCATAACAAATGTACAAGAAGCCACAGCATGAATTTTATAAACATGTAACTCATAATTCTAACATATGAAAACAAAAAAAAAAAAAAAATTTCATTATGTAGATTACTAAATGCCGAGGAAAGCAATTTGTTTCTTAAAATTACGGTGTGTTACTTAAATATACATAAATTCAACCACAATGCACGAACATAATTAAGAGTATCATTTTTAGCAACTTCGTGAAGATGTTACGTGTATGGAATGTACTGTATGTTTTGTTCGGATAAAATTTTCATTTTTTCTTTCCTTGTACTTTTAGCGTTGCAAGAAACGACGTATAACGGAAAAAAAAGAAGAAAAATATCTTGCAAAACAAAGAGAATTTTTAGGTGAAATTATCCCAAAAGCGATATCAGTTTTGGTCTGTTCAAAAAAAGTTGCGGGCGACTTTATTCTATAACTCTGCACTCGATATTCAGGCGTGGAGGCAGACAAGCGTAACGCTCGCGAAGCTGACTGCTGCCTGGACCACATTTTCAGCAGGAAAATTAGTGGGAGAAGAGGTGTGTGTGTGTGTGTGTGTGTGTGTGAAGTTAAGAGGACAGGACGACAACGCTGTAAATTACATCAGAGAGATATGGATAAAATATATTGAAATGGCGTTCCGCAGTCCAATCACGATTACCCAATAGCAAATTCAATAAATGAGACCCAATACCAAAATTATGTTGCGTAACTGAAATTCGAAATACATGTAAATGAAAGCGCAAAATCCGAAACAGATCCCAACTCAAAGCTTCGGTGTGTGCAGCAAATTATAATCTCAAACGAATAATAATCCAAATTGTATCACAATTAACCAGCTTTGCTTTATTATTGTCGCTAAAAGATAATTATTAGGTTGCTATTATTATTGACATTTCTTTCACTTCTTTCTTTAATGTTAAACTAGGAAATCCGAAACGCTGCAAACGTAAGAAAAAGGTCAGCCGAGAGTTCGGATCATCGGATGTAACAACAATTATTAGATCCAGCGCCGGTTTCAAAAAGCAAAATCGTTTCCAGCTTCTCTTTTAAAAGAAACACGTCTCGCGTATTGGAAATGCTGCAATTTTCATTATTGTGGCGGGTAAAATAATGATAACAATTAATTAATAAATTGAAATCTCATTTAGGCGACTGAAACCAAAGCCCATTATTAGTATATGCGACCGCAATCGAATGCATAATGGAAATATCGTCGAAACGGATTGCGCAAAGAAAAAAGAAAAAAAAAGTTGGGAAACTGCGGGAGCGCACGTTCGAACGAACGTGCGCGGGAGGAAACCTTCCCGGCAGAAGACAGAATTCAAAAACGTGGCGCGAACCGCCGCCGCCTCCGCTTGTTCCAACCCCCTTCTTGTTGCGGAGCGCACCTTGCGTTTTTCACGGCCGCGAGCGCACGCTTCGAACGGAAACCGAGTGCGGTTTCGGCAAGCGAGACAAATCCGAGTTTCGGAGGCTGCGACAAAGAAGAAGATGAGTTAAACAACCTCCGGTGCGATGACCCACGGATGCGCGATCGTTCGGCCGGAGAGTTATCCGCACGTGGAACGAGAATCGTCGCCTTCCGGTTATCCACCCGCGTCTCGGGCGTCCCACCCCTCGTAAAGACCGCGAATCCGTCTGCGCCACTTCCCTCCCTTTTCCTCCTCGTCTCCGGCTCGATGCTTCGCGCCGGTGCATGACGATGCGGCGACTTTCGCCTTTGTGCCATTCGCCTACGTCGGAGCGACGGTCGTCGAACGTGCCCGAGGATTCAACCGCCGCGACGCTCTCGAGGATCTCTTCGGAGTGCGACAGGCAACGCTCTCGCCTTGCTCTTTGCGTTCGAGCGCTCAACCCAAACGAAAAAGAAGAAGCTGCCGACTCCGCCGGGATCGAATCCTCACGATCCACGAAGAAACGGAACCGGAACGGCCAACAGCAGAAGACGCTTCTGCTTAAGAGCGCCATTTTCGGTCTTCTCCGCATCCCCGACGACCAACATTTCTTCGAGTGGTTTTCCGGGTCAGACGATAATTGGCATCGCCAGGTACGTAAACAAAAATAATTCACGCGGGATCTTTTTTCGGTGATGCCCGACAATGCACCCATTCAAAATCCGGAACTCGGAAATGTTGCCGCCTTACAAATTCACAACGTTTCGATAATGTGATAAAAATAAATTATAAATACAAATACGAGTATTTCAAATTACCGTTTGGTAAGTATTACGAGAGGATTAAAATTACATTTCATACTTGTGATATACATTTGCTGGGCTGCTAAGAGGAATATGTAACAATAAATTAAAAGAAAAAAAGTTCAAATTACGTTTCAGGATGCGGCAGAGGCAACATCCATTTTTGTTTCATTAACTCGGTTCTTTTTACGTTCTCCGGCATGATCCACGCACGTCCCGGCGATGCAAATTGCACGGCATCGGACGCTTCGAACCGCATGCCTTCCCGCTCCGGAAAACCGGATCGGAAAATGGGCAACCGACGTCGGCACTTTTCACCAGCGCCCGCACATTATTATAATGGAGATGATATGGGAATTCGGCATCCCCGTAATTCCTCAGTGAGAAAAGAAAAAAAAAAAATCCTTGTAAATCGACCCAGTTTACAAGGCAACCATATTCGAACAATACCTGTGTGAAACGTACGAGCGACACGTAGACCCGACACCTAACAAACAAACACACGGGCGCACGCATGCACGCACAAAAAGCCGAAAACGCTTGGATGGGACAGAGGATGCTTTTCAAAAAGTAATGGATAAATTAATAAATAATAATAATAAATAGGTGCGACAACTCACTAACCATTACATTCCCTTTTCTCTTTTATTGTTATTGGCACAATGGAAACTTAAATGTGGCCAATTTCGATTTTTTGATTTTGTCAACTTTCACTAATCTTCTTCTTTATATTTTTATAAGCTGTCAAAGATCATCGGATTTGAATTTGTTTGACATTCTTGGCCGAACGAGAGAGAGCGTGGATTTTCTTAAAACCACCAAATGCGATTTGCTTTGGAAAAATTTACGGCTCTCGTTTGGTTAAATTTCAGGATGAAAGCCACAAAGCTTCCTTCCGAAGCTGCAAGAACTCAGCCGGACGGAAAGCGGGAAAAATTTTTGCGTGTAAGAAAATTTGGGGGAAAAAAAAAAAGCCCTCCTCGCCGTGTATTCTCACAGACAGCATCGATGGAAGCAGCAGCGGATTTTTGCACGCTCCAAAAGCGGAACTTTTCCGGCTACGGAATAAGCAAAGATCGTTGCTGCCGTGGAAACGGCAACGCGTTTTACAATGCACAATGCAATGTATGAAACGCACGCGGAAACCTAACCGATGTGGATGCCTTGGTCCCGACTGATATCGCCTCGATTGCTTAAAAATACATTTTCTGCAATCACAACTTTATTTCCGGAGCCGGAATTGTGCCTCTAACATGAAATTTGCATCGGACGGTTTAAACCGATCCCCCGTACGCGACCGCGAGTGACTAAGCATGAAGGGAAGAGAAGAAAAACGCTGATTCGCTAACGTTTTCGGCATGTTTAACGTGTGCAGGGGGTTGGGATGACGCAGAGGCGGAACCGCGACGCCACCCCCCCCAAGGCACGGAGGACGTCGGCGTCGTTCGACATGGAAATCAGATGCCACTCACACGATACGCAGTGGAAAATCCAGAACTATTCATGAACTTGCGTTGACCTCTTCGTGAGCATCGTCAAATTTTACTTTTACCACCGAGAGTCTTCCTCCTTCTTCTTCTTCTTCTTCTTCTTCTTCAACCGCTGCCAATGCCTGACGGTAAAGGTCGGCCGAAAGGAGAATTGGGTTAAAACCTGAACGCAACGTGATGAGAGAACCTAATTGACGTTAATGGCAGGCCTCTTGCATCGGTTTCACTTACTTTTTTTATGTTTTTTTATTAATATTATTTTCTAATTCAAACAAACCTTTCACGGTAGCAAAGATTGTAAAATTTGCTTTTCCTTAAGTAAGTGACTGCAAATGAAAGCTCTATATAAGCTTTTAATAATTATGATCGAAAGAATTCAAAATATTACCGAGAATTAAAAACATAAGTAATTGGAATTTATATTTTTATATTGCCATATCGGCAACATGTATCATTAGAACACTAAATTTAAAACCCGAACATTAATTTTATATATATATAACCTGTAAAAATAACATATATATATCGAATTACCATGTAAACATAAAAATAACAATCCCTTGTTCATTTTTTTTTAATAAGGTCTGTGAAATTTTCGAAAATCAACATGCAAGTAACCCTCATAAAATATATATATATATCAAAAATGAGCAAATTTTTAAATTTAAATTCCTTCATTAAGAGAATGTTTTCACATCGAAGGCACATAATGTGTTACCTGTCATTATGGGCATCATTAATAAGAGTGTTGACGGAATTTATATTAAGTATCTTAAAATCTAATAATTCACCTTAATATCTTCCTGAGGGGCCCAATTCCAAACAGGAAACGTTAATTTTAACATCTTCCTTTGGCGATCACCAAGCAAAATCAATTTTAGAACGGCTTATAGCTTATAATAAATTTCAATCAGCGTTTAAATATTTAAAACTTGAGCGCTCATATGAGTTTTCTTTATTAAATTTCATTATATTGACACTTAGGACAAAAAAAAAAGAAAAAAAAAGAAAAAGCGATCGCAGCAACGCAATATACAAGATGTAAATTTAACCACCGAAACGGAACCTTCATCGAGTAGAAGATTTGCTGCTACGTCAAATTTTTCCCAAGACGACAGAAAAGTGAAAATGAAGGAATAATAATAATAATAATAATAACAATAATGTCACGCGTAAATAGTAACAAACCTAAAATCAAAAACGCGGTAACTTTTGATTTTTAACATTAGAAGAAAAAAAATAAAAATAAAAAAAATGGTAAAAGGAATATGCTTCAAATTTATCAACAACTATTCAATAACAATTGAACTTTTCTCCTAACAAAACGGAATGCTGTGAGGCACATGATCGCTATTTATATTTCGTCAATAGAGAAAAAATTAGTAACAACGTTTATGCACATGTGCGTGTGAAATTTCTCAGGAATATATAATTCATTTAACAACGATTATTGACTATTTAATGTCGATTTGTAACAAAATACCTTTTGTACATATTTTTTACTTCGTTAAATCATCAAAATTAGGTTCTTCAGTATGAGGAAAAAAAAATTAAAAAAATAATACCAAAAGAATGCGGAATCAGAAAATATAACATCTATTACATATGTTAACGTGTAGATTGCTGGATATGCAATCGAAAATGTCAACGTGTGCACTGAACATAAATAATATATATATATATATATATATATATGAAATTACACGGTGGTCACGAAGTACATTAAAATAAATGATGGAATAATTATCAGATATTGAAATAATAATGTTCTTTTTAACAGTTGCTGTAATCGGATATACTCTCATCGCCCATCGCCGATCCGCGGTCCCGGTTATAAGTAAAACATAAGAAACTGATTCGATAACCAGGTAAATGGGTCGTACATCCGCACGGTGAAAGAAAAATTTCACCCGTGCACAAAGAGTTTCGATCGTTTATAACGTTTAATATCATAAAACTGACGGTTTCAAGACGAAGGGTCCATAAAAAGACGAGGGCACTAAAACTTTAATATTTTGATCTTCATTACAATATGAATGCGACTCCTCGTATGCAGAGGAGGGAGAATTTATAAACCTAATGTAATCCACATGGACTCATGAGAGTTTTCAACCTAACGAAATAACCGATGTTTTACACTTTTGTTTGTGTAAGAAAAAAAAAAAAAAATCAAACGACATCATGCGGTTTTTATTCGTCAACTGATCGCGATACATTGAACATCCATACTTTCGATTTAAAAAGAAAAAAAGTAAAATATTTTTTCGAAGCTTAAAAGAACGCGAATATTCGATTAAGTGGCGCTTAAAAAGAATTAATAAATATATTAAATATAATAACTCTCTCTTCCATTTCCCGTTTTAAATAACGTTAAACTCGTATTCTGTAAAATGAATTTGATGAAGTCTCGCAAGAGAAATTAATTTTTTCTCTTTCCGAACCCGAAGCGAAGCTTCATCTGCATAATATTAAAACTGTTCATCCAGTCCAGTCAATTACCGGATTGAAGAAAAAAAAAAAAAAATTAAATTCATCCGTTGGCAATTTTTAAGTACGTTTATGAAAGCAATAAAAATATGCTAATGAAAGTGGAAAACGAAAGTGATTAACAAATGTCTTAACGCCGCATCAGACCAATGCATATTTGCGAAACGGTGCCATTCCACGTTACAGCCAAAATCCGCGCTTGTGGAAAAATCCTTTTCACAACTTAAAAAACGAAAATCATCACCGCATTTCGAGACCACAGACGGCACTCGGAAATGGGTCTCGCTTTCAGCGCAGGCGGCGAGCGTCGGACGCGAGATCGCGAATCTTTCCCTGATGTGGAAGGCGGTGGGGAAAAAAAATCCTGCGCAGCGAGTTTCATCTTCGCGTGCTGACTTCGGGTTAAATCCCCGCTCGCCACGTCAGAGGCACACGCGGGAATCAAATGAATTAGCAGGCGATCGACTCGGCAATTCGCAAGTTGGGCAAATTCGGATTGAAGGCGCGGATAATGGAGGAGGTTTAACGAAATAGCTGAAAATGGAAAAAGTAAGGTCGGTGGAAATGATGCAACGACACCAACGAACGGAGCGTAATTTCCAGCGACCGGCGGTCTCCGTTCAAGACGCCGTTGCGAAACCCGGCGTTGTCGCGGCACGAACGAAAAATCCACTTTGCCCGTCCGTTGCGAAAGGGAACCATCGCATTTCGCGAAGTTCGTACGTTCAGAAAGAATCTAAAAATAACTCTGAACGGAACCTGTCAGCCTTCGCCCGAGCAAGGACGGGGCAACGTTTACCGACGAACCGGTCGCGATTCCGTGCTCCGCCGCTTACCGGGCGGACGAAGCCTCGAGCTGCACTAAAGGCACCATCAGCTCCCCGAACTTCTCGCTGCCGCGCCAGACGAGGGCAGTGGCCGGCGAGGGAGCGACGCCGGTCCACTCGGGGAAGCGACCGAACGCACCCCCGCAAATCGTCTCGGAGAAAACCGTTCGCATCGTTGCTCCGCGATTTTCAATGTCGAGGTCCGCATCTCGAAACTTTCTCCGCGAATCGCGAGTCTCGAGACGTGGAAAGTTCCCACTTCAAACGCGCGGAACGGCCCCAAACCGACCTTCTTGGTCGGTCGCAAGGTACAGGAAACCGCAATGAATCGACCTCTCCACGTTAACGCCCTCCCAACTCGAAAAATAGTTTTTTCTGCTCTGAAAAAAGCACGGAAAAAAAAAAATAAAATTCCAAATTCCCCAATCCCCCAAAAGGCAGGGAAACGAAAACGACAACGGCGAAGCACAATCGAATCCCGGTCACGCAGCTCTGTGTTGGACGGGTTGCGCGCCGACAAACGCGGCCATTACGAACATCGTACCTAAGTGCGAACCTGAAGAGTACAACGCGGGAGGACCGCAAGAGATTTGCGGCGTTGCCGTTTCACTTTCGCGATCCTTGCCCGCAGAACGGGGCAGAAACTTACCTGGACACGAAGTATGGTGAACTTTTCTCGAGTCTCCGGACGAGGGCGAAGCATCGTCGCTTCGCGTCCTGCCCGACTGCAGCATGTTCCCCGTTCTTCTCTTTCGTATGCCGTACGTGTGAACGGGAACGATGAGCTTAGGTCGGGGTATGGCAAATTCGGGATCCGTCTCCCCGTTCTCGTTCACGGCACTCAGATAATCCATGGCATCGCTGGTCCGTTGTTTTGCGTACAACCCGGCCCTTTCATACTCGTCCGACTTACTCTCTTCGCCCGCGGACTTGTCCTTACCCGACATTTTCTTCTTCAACCTGAGGGTTAAAGTCTTGAATATCGATTTGCCTTCTTTACCCCGCTTATTGTAATAATCTCTCAGCTGTTTGTCTATGTCTATTTTACTCGATCCAGAGTTTTCCGTAAAAGCTTCGGCGGCAGATTCCTGTCTTTTATCGTTCTGCGACCAATTTATGGAACGTCCGTAAAAGTTGTCCACCGACTGAGTTATCTCGATCGGTAGATTGGCGTACAGTCGACGGCGATCTTTCGGTTCGGCATGTAACGAACAGTAATTTCGTCCGTCGTCACCGTAGGAATCAATTCTGCTCTGGGAAGCCGTGAAAAATGGCTGGGAATTAACTAGTAATTTGGACAATCTCTGCTCCGGAGTATCCTCGAAGTTGGTGAGCAGAACCGGGTTTTCGAACCCCTTCAGCAACGTTTTGCTCTTGTGCAGGCTGACGTTCGCTAGGTTTTCCTGCTCCTTAGCTTTAGTCGTGTTTCCGGATATTTTCAGTATATCGGGAAACTTCAGAATCCTCCGTAAGGTATTTGACGAGAATCGCGAAGCCTCCGAGGAAATCGAGTTTCTGTCAGCCCTCTGCATGTCCCTGTTCTTGAGAGATCTCATAGACTTCGAATGTTTCAGATTTGGCCGCGACGCCTGACTGTTTTCGGTATCCTTCAGAGATCTCATGGACTTGGAATATTTTATGGTCGGCTTGACAGTGCCGTTCCTTTTCTCGTGTTCCGCCGGGCGAATGACATTAAAACCATTTTCAGACATGACGGCGTGTTCATTCTTCTCCTCGTAAAAGCTTTCCGATTCTCTTAGTTCGAGATCATGACCTCCATTCCTTGCTATTAACCTCTCCAACTTCGTTGTCTTCGCTTTTTGATGCCGAGGCTCCGGCTTGGCCGATGGATTTTTGGGCGTGTCTCTCCCGATCTCGGTATTGTTCAGTCTTAAGCTCTCGAATTCGTCCGGACCGTGCAAGTGCCTGTAATTTAGAGTGTTCAGATATTCCTCGTTTGCGTTTCGATGCAATTTCGCGTCTTTCCCCGAGGAAACATCACTTAAGCGTCCCGAATCCCCCGCGGCGATAGTTTTGCCGTCATCTCCATTACTTTTAACTTTGTAAAAATGATTCGGATAACTGTCGAAACCGCCAGAGAGGTATCGATTTATTGATTCTTCAGAGTCACTATTAGAATCCGTGCTGTCCTGCAGCCAATCCCTGTAGTTCGTGAACAATTTTGTCGGTTGCTGTTTCCATGTGGGATTTTCCCAGCTGGATTCGTACAATAGTTCCATGTTCGGAGAATTTAAATTTTCCTCACCTCCGGTCTCACCAACTAATACCGCACGACCAGGGTATTGTTTTACTTTCATAATTTAACGCGAAAAACATCATATTTTATTTCTAACATTAACTGCAGAAAGAGACGATATGAACAAAAACCGATGACTTTCTGGTATATAAAATTATCACTTATAAAAAAAAAACTACAATCTACCTTTCGGATCATATGGGAAGTTTTAATAAGATGACGGGATTTAACGAAAGCAAAAATCCCCTTAAACCTTCATCATTTATATGGCATATACATTTACAGGAAAAACTCTGCACGTTCATCTTATTAATGAGTCAGTGTTTTAATAATTACAGAATGTGAGAAATCTACGAATCGGAATAGTTATTAAACACGCCTTTTTCATTCCTACAAATATAAAAATTATTACATTTATAAAAAAGAAAAATGAAAAGACCCATTACTGACAATCTCACAAACCGCGAGCTTGAATTCTTGTTAAGAAACCTGACACAAATCTGTCATCAAATTGCTGAAAGGTGACGAGGGCAATTTTGTCCCTACTGTAATTCTACCAGTGATGGCTTTGCAAAAACGATCCAGAAGACCTTACACATTTAAAAGAAAGTCCGAGCGAATGCTGCAGGAGACTTGTGTAAATATTCAACCCCAGAATTGCCACTGTATAACAATAAATATAAAATATAACAAAAACTGTCCTGGCACGGAACGTTAAGTTCTCCTAACTCTTTCAACAACGAGAAGTAATCGATTAAAGTCCGTCGCCAATTCTGGAATTCAGCGTCCACTAAATAACAAGACGGAAATCTAATGATAAATGTTCCGTTTAGGCAGCAACATTCTGATATCAGAAAAAATCACCTATCAGAATTTGCGTCCGGAACGGTCAAAAAAACAAAAAAAAAACTCGAATCTATTATATTATAATCCATAACCGCATTTCTTAAATACTAATATGAGAATAATGGTAATGAGTACGAAGCGATGTTTGAAGAAGTGGATGCAACGCTGTCACGCCATTATTTGTCCACAGTGATAACTGTCGTTCTGCTGCGAAAAGAATTCGCTGATTCCACATAACCGAAGCGGAATCGGAAAGGGAATGTTTGATGATAACCAGCTTGAAAATATTGTGGGGATAATTTCGGTTTTAAGGCAAATGGAAGGAGATTTACAATTATCACTTCAATTAAAAGCATTTAATGACTCGGGAGCAAGAGCCGATGGACCGGCAAACGTTAATGTGCCAATGCGGAGGAACTTTAGCTTAATTCCAGAACTTCCGGGCGCCGCACACGTTTGCGTCCTAACAAAAGGCTCAGCGTCCATCAGCTGCGGTGCGAGGCCGAACCATTTTAATTCTCGCGCGTAAATGCAAAATCACTGCGGCTGTTATACTATACATAATGACTAATGAAAATTATTAAATTACCATCAAAAGTAAGTCACTGAAACGTTAAAAATCGTTTGAAATGAGGCCGCCGCTTGGAAATTGCCACAAATTCCACATTTAGAAATGGATGTGCACCATCAACTTCTCGAAAAAGTGCAAATGACTTTTTTTCGTGATTTTGAAATTTCAAGAGCTCGACAGTTAACATTTTCGAAATCCGACAATCACCGACGCAGGGAGAAGAGTCGATCCTCCAAGGAGAGCGACAAAAAGAGCAACTTTCATATCAGTGAAAAAAATTAATTTTTTTTTTTTCGCCGTAAGCGGTTTCAGCTTTTGGCGTACCGCGGGACATCGCCTTGTTTCGATTTCCGTCATTCTGCACGAATTACTTTCCCCATTCTGACAGACGGGTCTAACTCCCGGCACCCCCCCCCCAGACGGATGCCGCAAAAACCCATCCCGGAAGTAGTTTTTTACACAAAAAAAAAAAAACGTAACAGCTTCGGAAAAAGCAAAGCTTCCGGACGTGCGACAAAAACCGGAAGATCTTGAATGGGCTCATTCACGTATTACATTTCTATTAAACTGATGCAAAGGGCGTTATCAATGCGCGATTTCCTACTTGAAAACGGGTTCGGCTCGGGGAAGTCGCCGTACCTGTAAAATTGCGAAAACCCCATGCTCTAGGCCGAGGACATCCTGCGGTTGAGAAATCGAAGTTTAACTCTGTGCGTTTCAATTTCCTCCTGGGAACTTTGCAGAAATGGGAAAAAAAAACAACTTTGAAAACTGTGAAAAGCGGAAAAAGCTATTTTCACGCCTCAGCCACGAATGGTGAAAAAGATATAAGCGTCAATGTGCGTCAACGTTAAACCGATTCATTTCGCAACAAGAAATTGTCTTTTTCATTTTCGCTTTTATATTTCGGCTGGATGGGAAAATATTTACACATTTCAACTGCAACACGCTTAAGAGGAAACTGTCAGAAACATTTTCGATTAAAACAATTCAAAGATGCTTTGATATTTTGCAAAAAAAAAAAAAAAAAAAAAAAAAAAACAAAATAGCGAAGAAACGCAATCCAAAACGGAAAGAAGGCTGTAAAAGCATTGTGATGCGACATTTTGTCAGATTCATCGTACACTTAGTAATGCTAGGAAACATACAAACGCACACGCACCTTTCTTGTGAAACAGACTCGATATTATGTGTTACGTAGCGTATTATATTAAAAAAAATTGATGACCTCCTCCATATCTGGAATATGGAACACAATTCTTATACAAGGTTAAATAAAAAAAAAATTGAAAAAGAGAGAGAATATATACAGTATAATTGTATTTATATGCATAAGGTGAAAAACATAAAAATCCCGAGACCTTGCAAATAATTCACAACACCGCTAAGGCTGAATATATGATAAAAATTATATAAAAATTAAGGCGAACCGGGCAAAACGGAATTAATTAATTAAAGAAAAGTATCGCAATCTTAATTTTTTTTTAGTCGAGGACAACGATTTCCCCGTTTAATAAGACTCAAAAACAATAACATAAAACAAAGAATTAAGGAAAAATTAATAATGTTAATAAATTATTATGGAAAAATCTTAACCGTAAATATCTACGGGTCTTACATAATGATAGATTACACTTCACTTGGTCGAATATTCCCAACTACAATTATACGCAAGCCAGATATGGATAATGGAATCAACTTTCATTCAAATTCAATAAATTTTCCCATTTGTATATAACATACATCATTGTCAAAACATGTTAATTCTTATCTAATTAAAAAAGATTGCACGAATACATATATGTTAATTTATATTTTATTTTCGTTGAGAAAGTCAAAGTTTTGCGAGTCTCCAAAGCTCATATGTCATTTAAAAAAAAAGTTAATCTGCACAATACGACTTCCTAAATAACGTCTAATTCAATGAGGAGGCTCATACAAGATTTCAAAATGAAGCATGAATATTAATATCATTAATTTTTGACGGAATTATTGTATGTAAGGAAGGAAAAATACATATATTTACCTCTGCTCATAAAAATATATTTCAGAAAGACAGAAGGGAGAAATTTTAATGAAAATGTAAGAAAAAGTCGGCTTTGATTTCCAGTCTTGTACAGTTTTCCAATCAACGAAAAATATTTCCCATTTAACAGAAGAATTAAAATATTCGGGGCAGGTTTTACTTAAAAACTGAGGCAATGATCCGATGATCTCCGCCCTCGCGAGAGGATACCTCAACAATTTCAAATACCTGAAGTTTGACTTTTTGACCTTTTCGACCGGTAACCAAGAAAAAGCTCTCGAACGAACACCATCAAACAAGTCCGCACCGATGGAGGCATAACAGACTGGGATTGAACAACTTTTTCTTCTCTCCTTTCTTTTTTTATTAAATGACTGTCTCACAAAACTCAAACATTACAACATTCACAAGAAAACAAAATTCTAATAGGCGGAAATGAAGAGATGAAAACATGATGAGGATACGGTCATACGGAAATAATTGAATGTAATAATTATGGGTTACAGTGAGAATGATATCCAAGAGCTATATGGCTCGTTAAGAGGAAAGTGCAATTAGTACTTTCTTCGTACCTGCTTGACATAACAAAACATTACGCTGCGCTATAGATTCACAGATGCACACACATTATACATATTTCAACATGATAAACTGAATATACTCTTCCAGTGCTCAATTACGCGGATATACAGCATTTAAACTGTTTTTATAATTATCATAATTTAATAGTATGTGCAGATCTAATTATATTTCTTTTTACATAAATAAATTTTTTTTATTTATTTTAATTTAATCTTGTTTGATTTTTCATTTTCTACACATCTTTTTTGTTTTAAGGAAAAATTAGCGCAAGGCTTCAGAATGCGATATAAAAATCTTTACGTGTTGATGTCCTAACAACGCATTCTTAAATGCCCTTTTTCGGTTTTTGCTAAATACATGAAAACACGCAGAATGTATATGTATATGTTTACATAAGTTACATATAATATATATTAAAAATATTTTAACAATTTAAATAAACACGAACTTGGACCGAACTTTTTAATTACCCGATTTGATCATACAAAAATGAAGTTTTTACAGAAGTTTACAAATTAACACTAATTTAAAGAAAACTGGCGTATAAAATTGCCCAGTAATATTAAAAAGGCTAAGTTATTTAAAAAAAAAAAAATCTACTGCCAGAGAACGTAAATGTTAATTATTTATATACATATATATTAAATTAGATATATTAATGGAAAATTTGCGCACATAAAACTGAAGGTAATTCACATCCATCTGATTTATGAGTTTTGACGTCACATTTATAAACACAAATTTAACAGGAGTGATAAATGACAAAAAAAATCAATTGCATTCAATTTTACCGTTGATTTTGGCCATATGTGCACGATAAACCCGTGTTCATCGAACCTACATTCATCATTCGATATCTATTGCTTCGGAATTCTCTTTACTAAACACGAAACAAAGTAAACAAAACATACTATGAGCGCACACAAATCCACAGTGGTCAACAGGATCAAAAAATTGGAATCCTCAAACTATTCAAGATTGACTCAGAAATTTAAAAATCACGTTCTTCAAATCCGATAATCATTTAAGGATGATATTTATAGATTTTTTTACGCTGAACTTTCGAAGAACAAGTAAAATTCTATTTGAAATATATTTTAGGATCTTTTAATGTTCTGCCCCAGACCGGAAGACTGAATTTTATTTATGAAAAAAAAAATGCAGATTATCATTTAAACAATTTTTAAGAATTATTAAAAAAAATATATAAATTTAAAATATAAAAATAAAATAATAAAAAAATTATAGATAATTATCCATGAGCATGATCGATTTAACGACATAATGAGAGATTCTTTAAATAGGCAAAGTTAATCAAAGTTTTTTATAATAAATTGAATACAAGAAAGAAAAAAATGAACATAAGGCAAGCTGATACTTATATCGATACTTATTTTTTAATAATCTGGCATGAAAATATAAATTGATGCTTTGATGACCTACAAACAAAATTTATGCATAGAACGCACCACAAATATTAATAAAGATGATACACGAAATTCAGTATTTGTGTGCAAAACCAAAATTTTATTTTCACCGCAAATGTAAATGGACTGAAATTTTTACAAGGAGGTGATTATAGAAATTTGCACTTGCAATCCCAGTGCAATCCTTCAAGATGAAATGCACTTACAAACTTTTTATGAGATAATTGGGAGAATGTCGGGTATGCAAGTATATAATTTATACAGAGATTAACATCTACCATTTCATATGATGAGGGTACCATCAGAAACGAATCGATTCAAACCTCTGACACGGGCGTCAGTTTCCGGGGTACCTAATCACGCCCAATAAATCATACAAAAAAAATCCAACTCAACCTCATGTACCAACTTCAAATACTTTCTCATGACATTCTTCAAGTTAATGATAATCATCCTCGAACGTCTTGAAGTAAAAATTATAAAAATTAAAGTTGACAATTGCAATTCCAAAATACTATCATTACCCTTTCTCCCTCACTTAATATGTGTGTGTATATATAAATATATATATATACATAATACACAACATTTTATTGATTAAACATTTTAAAATTTCAAAATCATTTATTCCGCGCCATATTAAAGGAAATAAACGCAGCTTGGCCATTTCTACGGAAAGCAAAAAAGATATGAACATTAAGTAGTTTTTCATCTCATCATTAACAGGTAAAAGTTTGGATCTTTTTTTTTTCTCCCCCTAAAAATGCATACGAGTTTTCTGCCGAACCTGCAAATTAATTTAAAAAAAAGTTTATACATAAATGAAAAAACAAGAATCTAAAAAAGTGAAACCCTGATTGTGATTTCACATTACTTTACATGTCTAGCCTTGCCTAAAGGTGGGTTTCAACGAAAACCAGAAGAGAAAAAAGTCGTCCACAGACTTTGATTTTAATGTGAAATAACATAATGCAATATCATTTAAGTGAATTAGATTGGCAGAGCAAACGAAGAAACATTTGATACTGATTCACAGTAAAATCATTTAAAGTCAGTAGTCTGGCGCAATGCCCTTGCATATCAAAGCATAGAAGAAAAAAAAGCCGCTTTTCCTATAAATCATACGATATATGCCATAAGGTACCGACAAGATGAATGACTAAATTGTCGATAATGATTTGTTCCAACAAAATTTACATTCGATGTGTTTCTGTTCCATGACGTTACTTAAAGTAAATAGGCAGACCGGACCGCGTTGAAAAATGATGTTCCGCCGTTTATGCACAGCTTCAAAGAGAAAATGGTGAGCATCGCAAAGAAAATACGGAAAAATAAAAGCATTTATACATTGTGACAGAGACGATAAGAGAAGGCTTGTATTGATATCATGGGGCAAGGACAACAACCACGAGCAATACTTAATAAGCGATTGATAATATCCTGACCCGGCCTCAGCCCAAGATATGACTTCAAATATAGGTTATTTGCATGTATGTACACTTAAATATTTAATCCAATAAAGCCATTTCAGCAATGATACAGATGAAGAATAACATTTTAAAAAATGAAAAGACGCTATTACATGAAAAAATATGTATTTTAAAATGATGCTAAGTTCATAAAAGCGGTTATTTTTTTAATATTATCCCTTTCAATATGATTAAATTTAAAATTCATTTAATGACATTACATGGAACTTGTTTATATTTATGTATTTAATTAATTGAAAATAATTCATAAAAACTTCGGACTGAAAGTTACAAACCCTGACTGATTATTTTTATTAAATCATTCATAACGAATAACAAAAATTTACAAAGCGTAATATCAAATGGAAAGATTGGCAAAACAACGACAAATTCTATTAATTAAGATCTGGGAAGTAATTTCAGATTAAGCAGTGGGTCCTACAATCGGATAGAAATTGAACGAAATAAATTATACGTCAATATAAAATTACACGTATAAATACATTCATATTACAGCATCTACAAATTTAAATACTCGTAACTAATTTGAACAGTTCGCTTACTAAAATTCCATAATAAATCTTAAACTGAGATTTTTAAATGAAACGTTTGTTTGTAAAATAAATTGTGTGTGTGTGTTTAATAATATATATCTGTTACTGTAATTTTTTTAACAGGACTAAATATGATTGGATATAACAATGTACTTCATTTCGTGTTTTTCTTTTTTTTTTTTTTCCAGCGTGGTTCAAACCTTCAAAATTCCCCCCGACACAGAACCTGATACTTTGAAAAAGAAAACTAAAGAAAAGGCGGCGATCCTCGCTTAGGCCTCTCCCTTATTTAAATCTCAATTTACATTAATTTAAAAATTAATTGAACCAATCATCCGGGCTCTTTCTATGCTTGTAATTAAATTTTTTTATTATCCACACGAACATCTTGTCGACCATTAGGTAGAGTATTGACGTTACGAAGCGCTAAACGAGTAAAAAAAATCTTTATTTTTTATCATTATTAAAATTACTGCTAACTGATTCATTACAACAACAACAACAACAACAACAACAACAAAGAATGAAATTACGTTTTACCGGAAATAGGTTCAGTAGTGTTCACCTAATTTCACACTACTTTCACTAATTCAACTTTAATGGCGGAGCTAGTCTTCGCCTAAGTACCTCGTATCGGTGACTATATATATGCATACACATATATGTATATATTGACTGTTAAGTGTTAATTTTAAAAGCACTGGTTCGTCAAAAAGATGTTACTGCGATTTATTTTATAATTTGGTAAATGAGATGTCCCCATTTTCCATAACGTATCATTACAATAACTGTAATCAAGACTAAAGCAAATCTTCTTAATTAGTTCATATATCGCAAAAAGAAAAATATATATATATATGCATAAGCGCGCACGAATACAAAATACGTGTATTCGTAAATAAAAATTATCGAATAATTTCGCCCTTGTTGCGGACAAATTTTGTGACCGTCCGCATAAAACAATCCTTTATAACAAAATTTTTCTATGGAATATCACACGTTTCGTTTGAAAGAGCGGAAAAAGTGACTTTTATCGAACGGACAAAGGAACGTGCCAAAACATTAGAAATTATTCAGCAACTATCAATAATAATAGTTGATTCAAAGAAAAAAAAATATAAGATGAGTTTTTAACAATCTCTTACAGATAATAACGCAAATCCCGAATCTTCAAAACAACTTAGTGATAATATACTTTCGTATTAACCTCAGCAATACTCAATACATGGAAATGCTCTTCAATTACTGACTATTTAAGATTTGCACGAGTTTATGACTTCAACGCAAATTAAAAAGTTGTTTTTTCGCATGAGGAGCACTGTCGAAAAATAAAAGACTTCAAAATTTTATAATATATATATATACGCCTATTTTTATTATTAAAAATTGTATGTGAAATATATATATATGTAACGAACTAATGAAAAATCTAAAATTTCAATAACCAAATATCGCCAAGGATTTCCTTTCACTCGGATAAGACATCAAATTGGCCAACCGAAGCATTGTATAAAAGTATATATTATGTAATTAATTTATTAGCAAGATATTATCCGTTGCCAAATACCAGAACATAAAATCAGTTGCCAATATGTTGGAATCAAAATTAAAAAATTATATGTACATCAACCGCAAAAAAATATATCTGACATAACAGTTATCACAGTTTTATTATACTTCATCGACATTATTTACAAAATGCAATGTAGAATACGAAACATGAAGAAAATTAATAAATATACATAGAAAAAGAAAATTATTCATACAATTAAAAATTAAATTAAACCGAACACAAATTGATTTTATAAGATGGTTTCATGTATTTTTAACCCGTAATCAAGAATATTATATAATTAAAAAAAAAACTAATTATGAATTCTTCCCTAGAATAATTACTAATTGACAAATACAGTGAAATATAATACATATTTCAGCTGAGAAATTTATACCGGTAGGAAAGCGGACACGAATTTGACCGTAAATGAAATGAAATATTTCTCAAAGCCAATTATAAAACTAAAATATGCATTATCATAAGCGTTTGCATATATATAAAAACCACAATTTATGAAACTAAAAATTTTCTCATTCCACTTTGTTCAACAGATCCGAGATCTAATTTTATAATAATACAAAGCAAAAGTTGCCGACTTATAAGGAAAAACGGGAAGTATGTTCATTATTGAAATGAGAAATATATGCATACAATATATTTTTCATTTTTTTTATTAAAAAAAAAAATAATATTTTTGGAAGAATTAGATTGCAGCGAGATCCAAAAAAATATTTTATGCCATACCACTGCGGGGAGACTGATGAAATATATGATGTTGATAGTGCAAAACTTTTATCTTTATTTACAATATTAAAAAACTTTTTTTTTTTTTTCGTTAAATGCAATGATGCAAGTAATAAAAATACAAATGTGGAATATTATTTCACATTCATAATAACCATCAAGAAAATGTGCAAGTTTATATTCGACACATATGATAAATCACATTCGAAAATAAAGTTTATATTTTACATCAATTGTTCAATTTCCGGTATTAATTCGTGCTTCAAATAAGGCCCTACATTATATACAGAATTTTGCAATTTTCGCGATCACTAGACAAATCCTTGAGTTATCTACTTAGAAATTAGTACGAACTACTTTTTACAGCTACTGACATTTACAGTCTTTTTCGACATGATTTTCTTTATTATTATTATTGTTATATCAAATAAAAGTCGACCTTCCGCTTTAATTATTATCCCCGGAATTAAGTAAAAACCCTATTAGAAAAATTTCCTTTGGGCTGCTAATAATTAATGCCATGCATTAATGCACCAATACGAAAGATCTACAGTAATCGAAATCGCACATTCCTTCTGCGGGTAATGTAACCTGGCTCTTTGTGCAATTAATCGAACGGAAAATAGTGTTTTAGAAATAGTATAAAAATATTTCCTTCCCATACAATCCGAAAAATATTTATATAAATTATCTTCGACTCGGCGACATCGCAACGCACCAAATTCACAAAAGAAAAAACGAATTACCATTTTCGACATTTTCAATGCGAACTTCTCAAACGCGGACCATTTCCGTAACATCATCCGAAGGCACCGCCGTCAACACAAGCACCCCGATTTGCTATTCACCATCCCGCAGCATCCTCTATCGCATAAGGACAAAGGACGAGAGAAAGAGACGCCCGAGCGTCCTCACGCGGATATTATCGGTCGAGCGTCCGCAACGCGACTGACTGTAAAAAGCTATGGCTGTGCAGCGCACACTTGAAAAGCAAAGTGAGAGTAACGCTCTCGATTCAACTTCTCTCGTACACCGCTGGGCGTACCATTATGCCGATAATTACAGAAAGTCAGACGTACGCAACATTCTCCTTTGCCCCTCTCCGAACGTTGCATCCTCAAACTTCCACACAAACCCCCGGGTCATTTCCATTCAGAAACCTTTTTCGCCCGGGTCAAGCTCGAGAATCATCTCGGATTGTGCTTCGGCACATCGAAAAAAAGAGAAAAAGGAAAACAGAAAAAAAAAAGAAAAGAAAAGAAAAGAAAATGCTAATCGCAACGTGAAAATCTGAATTCGAATGTTATTCGAGATCGAGAAAATGCTTTTAAACATCGTTTCGAAGGCGGAAAATTTCAATTTCATACCGCGGACGGAAAGTGCTCGTGCTTTTTTTGCGCTCCTCGTAAGTCCGTCGCTGAAATGCGGGAACGGAAAAACGAAAATCGCACAATCCAAAATACAGCGATGTCGCATGTGCAATTTGTAAATCCACGCGTGATTCATAAAATACCGCAAATGCAATGAAATTACCGAAATCGAATGGCCACGGCTCGGCAAAAGCTTTCTGAACGCACAAATTTGTCCCGGCAACCAAGAATGTGTCTTCTCGCGCATTTCATCGCGCAAAACGCCTAAAAATCGTTTGCGATGACAATGTGAATTGAAGACCGTGATGCATAAATAAAGTGCAATTATCCAAACCGAATATGTATACATATATATATAAAATTAATATACCGCATATATTTCGGGATAATTTAAAAAAAGAAAAAAATTGAAATTCGTAGGTGCAAAATGTGTGCAAGTGCAAGATCCGACCATTTTTATTGCGAACATCAAGTGGTGCAATTAGTTGAACAATGGCATGCGTATATGGGTTTTTTTAGGAGAAAAAAGAAAAAGGTTTTTTTCTTTTTTTTTTGCCATTCAGATTTCAAAACCGGACAAATTAAGTTAATTAAAATTATTTTCCACAGATTTATCTTCTTTCCAAATTGTCCCGGGGCAATGATTCCACTAACCTTTCGCTAGATTTTTCTTAACTCTTCTGGTTAACGTAACTTCTTTTTTCTTAAACGCGTCTACTATCCCGACTATCACCCTTTCAAGAACAGCGTTTTTAAAATATGCCGAGGCTCGCACCGATCCGCCTGCAATAAAATTAATTTTCTTTTCTTTTTACTTTTAAAACCGGTCAAGTTTTTGCAAATTTTTATTGCATCCACTGCATATTTTTATTTAACCTAAGCAATCTCGCTACCATCTCAAAGACGAGCTTGATTTGAAGTAGACCGGATCCTGTGTAAATGACTTTTTATGCCCCAATAACAATCTGCGGACTCCTTTTGCTTCCGAGAGTCAATGCGGGAGGCTGGAGATAGAACATTGCACTCAAATTAAAAACGAATAAATAAATAATAAAAATTACAAAGTCAAAAGGCTCAAAAAAAAAAAAGGCACAAATTAACAGTGGCGCGATTCCTTATTAAACGATACAAGTTTTCCGCATCCGCAGCAAGCAACATTACATGTTTCGGAGCGCTACTTTTACTACAAATACGTATATTATATCGTAGTTTTATAATTCCAACGGTGCAATCGCAGATGATTCCGATTATGCAAGTAAAAACATTCCTTTTGCACGTGTATGTGCAGCGGACGACTGTCACATAAAATACTCCCTTATCGTGAACGACACAAACCCATATTCGTTACACAGAAATATTTAGATGGCGCAAAAAAAACAAAAATAAAATATGGAAGCGCACCCTTAAAAAGATTGACATTTAGATGAAAATACAAAATATTATGTCACGATCATGATTCCATTCACTATATTAATAGCCAGAAGAATAAATTGGATATTTATGTAACGTGACTTATTTAATATCATAAGTTATACATTAAAACGATGAATACGCTAAATCTATAATATTAAAAAAAAGTCAGAATTTAGTTAAATGGAATTATGAAGCTGCATTATTTAAAAATAAGAATAAAATGAGAGAGAGGGAAAGAGTTGTAAATTATTTAACTTGGGATTAACTTTAGTTGATATAATTGACACCATTATGAGATTTGATATCTTTTTATCTTTTATGAATCCTTTCGTATAGTTAAAACACTCGCATCGGACAAATATTAGCTGAATTAATTCCAAGTTAATGCCACATTACACATCGCCAGTGAATGTTACACTGTAAAAATTCATCAATCGGACATGTCGAATCGCTACTATCACCGTCGACAAACGAAGAAAATAATTTTCCTTTAAAAAAGGAATTTGGGTTGCAGCGATGAAAGGGTTTGAATCGAAACCCGCCCAACCATATAAATGCCCCAAAATGCAAGAACGTAAAACAATGGCGTAACACTGCACGTCAACGAAAACCCGTAAAAAGGAGCTTGCAAAACTTCTTACCGCTTTGTTTTCGCAGATCTCCTGGCGCGATCGAACTACGATACGCGGCAGATAAGCGAGCAACCCGAGGCGGTCATTTCGGGAAACTTTTAAGGATAGCGACCTAGCAACCAGCAACAAAGGGCGGAACTCGACGACCGTCCAAGCGGATCCCTCGCGATGCATCTAAAACCTATCTCGACGGGGCTCGCATCCAGTCGTGTCCGGAAGGGTGAAGTCGAACGCGATTGGAAAATCTTCAACCGCCTGGAGGAAAGGCGAACGAACACGGCAAACACCTTCAAACCTTTCCCGCCCAATTGCCAACCTCTGCGACGGACGAAGACACTCCCGGAGGGAATTTCCCAAATCGCGCCGCAGTCGGCACACCCGCGGAAAGCGGGAAAGACCCGGCTTTGGGCTTAAGAATCAGCAATCCGAGGGCAAAATCCATGCCGAACGGAGCACGGATGCGGACGGGAACGGAAACTAAAATGGCTTTCTGTGCCTCCGCCCTGGTCTCGCTAACGTTTCAAGGCCCGCTCCGGATAGCCGTGACATTTACGTGCGGCCATAACATTTTGATTCCATCTACTTTTCATGTGCGCTGCACCCTTGCTTTCAAACCGCGCGACCAAGCAGCAAGAAAATATTTAATTACGAATCTTAACAGACTCGTTCGCAGACCACGGCTTCCATGTGGTGCTCAAGACAATTTACACGACGATGCGCAGGGACTGCGAAGCACTCGCCCCCAAATGTCCACGCACGCCCCGGGAAACGTTTTGACCCAAAGAACAAAAATTGGGCCGGCGAAATCGGACTTGGCCCCCAGTTTCAAATAAGAAAGAAAGAACGCCGAAAATTTTATTAACTGAACCGTCAACAACATAAAAACTGGCCGTCTTGAAAGAAACTTCCGTCAGTTGCACTTACTCGTTGTAGAAAAACATATATGTATAAAAAGTTGCTAGGAAAACTTAATTTTCGATTTTACAATATCTCTGCAACACCTCCATACATTAAAAACTACAAACATACATAAAAGCTTTAGAAATATGTATGTGCGAGCATCTCTATCTATGGAATCAGAGGTCTGAAAACACAAATCAAAAATCTATGTACCATCTCTTCGATGCAGAGCATCAATAAAATATAAAATTCTAAAAATAAAATTCTTCCTCTCATTTCAAAAGTTTTTATATTATAAATTTGAAGAATATTTACTACAAGAACCCGTTTCTTTGAACGAACATTACATGGAGCATTTAGAAAAGCTCAAAAAATGCGTAGTGACCAACCTGGGAGTAAAACCTGAAATATCAGATGCAAAAAAGAAAAAAAAATGTAAATACAGAAAATATGTTATTAAACTAAAATTATTGCAGTGGTCTTTGTAGATAAAAGTGATAAATTAATGATAATACACGATTTAGAAACATATTCTTTCTTCAACACCGGACTGTATGAATATTCTTATTTAGGGGAAGAGGAGGTTTTTAAAAAAAAAAAAAAAAGCGTATAAAAATACATTCCTTTATTACAAACAACGAATCAATCCTATATATACTTATATACAAGGATGTAATGATATAAGAATGAAAGTCTGTGAAGAATAAATTAAGTTTTAGTTTTGCTGAACGAAAAAAATTTTTGTAACGAAGCGTGGACCTGAAGTTTGAAATAATAATAATAACAACAACAACAATAAACAATTGCATGCAGCAAGTTAAAATAACCGAAATGATGTGCTCATGGATAATTATGTCTGGACGCAAGATAAACCCTTCAGGAAGAAAGGAAGCTGAATACTTATATATAACATATGAGATGTAACACTGTGACAAGCAAATCTTTGGACAGACAACTAAAGTGTGCTTAAATCTATGGTGACGATCTAAACCTGAAATATTATCCCGACTGATTAGTCAGCAAAATTGCCGGACAATTAGTACTGTCTTTTAATACGACACGGAGCAGGAAATGGATCTGTATCATGTAACAAAATCTCGAGAGAAACTTAGGTTAGGCTCAGACAGGTTAAAGCTATATGTGAATATAAATAAAACGTTTCGTTTCGAAAACTTTACCCTCCATATATTGTTACTCCTTATTTAGACGCTCTTTCGCTAAAAGGCTAATTGTCTACTTAAATATTATTTCACATTCATCCACAACTTACAGTCCAAAATCTGAAAAGCTCAAAATATATTCTATGACAATTTTTTTTTTGCAAACTATATTCGATTTTTAAACTATATTTAAAACTTCCATCTTTAAATTAATTTTTTATTTATAAGAGATGACACCAAAAAGAATCGAACACACGCACACAAAAGCATATCGGATTCTTTTAGATTTTCAACCAATCTTAAAATATACTGTTGAATTAATCCACAAAATCATAAATAATATACTCAAACAGCAAATATAATTAAACTGGCTAAATTTCCTTTTCATAGTAAAATAAATTATTCCAAAACATAAACCCAAAATATTCAAGGATATTTACAATTTTAAATCATAAATATTCTAAAATAATTTATTTCCCAAGTCCAAAATAAAAACTGTACACTGTAATAACTGAAACAAAAAATTATTAAAATTTAAGTTTACTCAATTGTAACAAGTAATAATTAATGTGAAATAAAATACTGTTAGGAAGTAAACGGAGCACAATCATCATATGGAGACACATTGTGCACGGGACCACCTAAGTAATCTTCCTGTGCGCATCAGGATAGTTGCATTAATTACAAACTATCTCAAATAACACAGGTTATCCTAATTCAATTAACAAAAAAACCTTCATACCTAAGCTAATCAAGGTACATCTCAATCGTAAAGCTAAATTATTAATCTTGCAATCTAAATATAAAATTAAAAAATTTGCTTTCGCCTAGAATAGTTGGCACAATCCAATTAGACTGAATGAGAATTAAAATATGTTAATAAATTATATATAATTTTAATTTAAAATACTTTTAATATTTCTGTCTATTGAAATTCTAAAAAACATATTATGTTAACTACTATAATACATGGATTTATTATTATTATTATTATTATTATTATTATTATTATTATTATTATTAATTATTTATTTATTATTATCACTACTAAACTTTTTATGCAAAACATTAAGTAATAAAATAAATATGTGCACACATATACATTATGTACATCTAAATAAAATTAAGCTAAAACCCTATTTTTTGGCAATTATAAAAAAAAAAAAATATCATCTTCTTTAATAATCATCATCTGAAACTATAGTATTGAAAATAGTTAACTCCAAAAATAAATTCTATATCAAAAGGATAAAAAATATAATTGGACTTTCACAGCTGGAAACAATTACAGCATCATTATTCTCATTCCAAATACTAATTACAAAATATAATGAACAACAGATCTTGAATAGATAAAATCATTTTCAAATTAATCAACAACAATTAGGGAATTCAGTTCATTGAACAGAGATAATGAAAAAACCCTTAAACATGAAGACATAGCCAAGGATAAAATCAGTGAAATGCCATGTAATAAAATGTAAAAATAAAATAAAAAAAATTGGCCATGAGTTACTACCATGATTAAATTAAGCAATAAATAATAAATGAACACTCAGAATATTGCTAAAACTTAAAATAATTCAATACAATCAAGTGTTTAAATTATATGAACAAATGGATGCAGCAACTGTGTTTTTACTGTTTCGACAAGAATGTAACAAGATCATAAAATAGTAAAATGCACACAATAAGGCAACTATTACTATCAAGCAAAATATAATGCAATATGTCATCCAAAATTATGTCTGCAGTTTTTGTCATCATTAATATTATCACCTTATATGAAAAGCAATATGAAAAGCATTTTCTTTAAACCAAGCACAAATGGAAGATTTCTTCATTTGGAGGAAAAAAAGAAAAATGTGAGAAAGAAAAACTTTTATCACTGATAGATATTGTAAAAAGCATCAGCAGTTTCAATTAAGCCATATTTAAATCAAATTATCTCAATGCATCTTTCTTGTGACCATAAGAGTAAACTCAGAAATTACTATCAAAACTACTACCATTTCATAAACTGAATATGAAATAAATACAACAATTCCGAAACATTTAATGAAATTCTTCACTTCTTAATATATTACAGCATGACTCATAAATTATTTGCCCATTATGATCTATTTGCTTTGCTTTCAGTCAGCCTGGCTGTTGTAGTTAAGAATGTATGAACTTAATCTAAAAATTAAACTGAAAAAAGTTAAAAAATATGATAGTTAATAACATTAGATGAAATTAGACAATCAAATTGTCACATGAAGCCAAGATGCAATTTTCATTAATTCATGTGCAACTTTTTCATTTGGATAAAATTTCACAGAAGTCTTGAAAATATTCCAATAATATTTCTAATATCCAAGTTTCAAGTTACGTTCTTTCACGAAATGAAGGAATCTAAAATTCAAATGTAAATATTTTTGAAATAAATTTACAACACAAACACCCAAACTTGGATGTTTTAGTAAAAAAAAAATAAAGCTTTAATCTAACCTTGAAAGAGTGAGGTTAGCCTAACTTCTATTTACGTTTATCGCCAGCAAAACTAATCAAATCATAAATACATTTAAACAGGTGATGAAATTCAATTCATACCTTGCAATTTTCTTCCATGATTCCCGAGAGCAATGTCGTTGTGGGGTTAACTCTGATCTTTACTTTCTCGAAATTCGACCATTTTTCTTCGGCGATTATCACCTTCTGGCTGTACCGGGATTAATTTTTTAATCCTTTGTTATTCTGCGCATAGATAGGAAGATAACGATCAAAATACATTTTGAAACGTGCGTGCACGCTTCTGGCGTCGAAGATCGACCGCGCCGCCTCGTTGCGATACCAACCAATGCTCAGGTTGGTAGCGCCGAAACCCGTTCCACAGAGTTTAACTAAAATTTCGCGAGATGTCGCCACTTTGAAAATCTGAAATTTGCAACATGTCGGCAAAAAGTTTCCAAAAAAAATTCGAATTTGGAGTTGAAAAATGAAACAAAACAAAAAAAAGAAAATTAAAGAATAAATGTGATAAGTTGCAAACTCGAACAAGGAGAGCAATGATTCAATGGTGAGAATTTATTTTTTTTCCCAAGCAAATTGTTCAACGACGCATAATACCTTGATCTGATCAAACGGCAAAATGATAACATACAATCGCGCATTGAAATGCATTTGATTATTTTTATTTTTTTACTTTTTTTTATCCTGTAAATTGTACGTCACATCGCGTATTTCAAATTTTGCGTGAATACCTCGAAAGGTGGAATATCTCCAAAAACGAGCGTGCGGGTGCGCGTGTGGATATTTATATACATATACATATGTATATACACACTTGCATGAACTCAAATCTCAGCAACCGGAAGCACAAACGAAAATCGTTATTTTAATAGACCCCATTAAAATTCATAACCCGTGCTTCTGGGAGCATATGCATGCGGCAGTAAAATCTCAGCGTTTTGTTTCGGCCAAGGGAAAAACCTCTGGCATGCCTTGCAGTTTTTGAATGCATTTTGATTCATGTTTCTTTTTTGTGCGAGAGAAGTTTATGGTGCAGCACTCCGTGGTTAGACAAGTTGCGATAGCTCGATATCTGATGTAAACATCAACTCGTATGGTCTGAGGTTATGGTAAGTCACGATGAACACTCAGAAAGATGAAATGTCAGACCCGAGACAGCCGAAACGTGCCGTACTCGAGCGTCAGCAACCAGTGACAACGGCGTCCCGGAGGAGACGCAAACCATGTTTGGTTGTCCAGGATTTAAGTTTTTACGTTTTCCCGGTCAGACTGCTGTCTTTTTTTTTTTTTTTTTTTTTTTAATGGTTAGAATCCTCGATCCTTCTCCCTGTTTCCGCTGCCGAAAACTGACGTGGAAAAGGCGAGAGAAGTTCTTACCTTCCATGACGTAGACGATACTTCCGACGTCTCCCTCCTTGATGATGAGGCTTCCGGCCGCATATTCGACGGGATACATACAATCAACAGTCTCCCGTATTTGCGTCATTTCCAAATTCTTCATGAAGTCATTATCTAGTATGGCGGCTTTGATCAGTTCGCGAGATCTGGAACGAAAAGAGATCATTCTGGTAAAACGGGATGGGCCTTCGCTTTCCTCTTCCCATTTTCCTCGATTCGAGGAGGACGAATTACCGGCATAAACATCCGGCAGGAGAGCTTTCGATGGCTTGAAGAGCACCGCCTTGAGAATCAGCCACGAGAAATGGGCGTTAGACGCAGAGAGCAGACTCAGGTTAACCTATTCCCTGTAATTATCTATAATGAACGGAGGGCATTGTTAAGCCACTTGAGCGCTCGCTAATCACCGATCGTTTCTATGCCCCGAAAGCGGATTGAAAAAGCTGTCTGCAGCACTGTTTAATATTCTTTCCCGTAACATCCACTGAAGATCCCAGCGACCCATGCTGCAACGGGTCCCGATAACCTAAACTATGCCCAACATCGAGTTATCTAAATAAGGGCACGGAGCAGGATCAACACGACAGTATTACACATATACTTATATAGTAACATATTTTTAATTTTTTTCTTACTAATAAAGTTCACTTCAACTTTGCATAATCTCTTTTCTTTTTCTGCCGCGAAACTTCCGAAATTTGAGCTATCCATATTGGTGTAACGACATGTCTGAAATGGAGCCTTCTTCCGCGGAATATCACGTTTAGACACAAGACCGCCTTGGACGATATTTCTGAGCTAGGGCTATTATTGGTATCGGACCACTTGCAATAAAAAACGCAAAAAAAGAATAATATTGTTCGCTTTTATTTTCTTTCTTGCGTATGATTTTTGCTTCTTTCCCGATGTTTACAGCAATTCTTTTAAAAAAAAAAACTGACATATACATGTTCAATGTATATATATATTTTTTTCGACTGACCGTTAACCTTAGCATTTTTAGCTAAATTAAACTAGACTAATTTTTATGTAAAAGCTCGTTAAGCAGCACGAGAGGCTTTCAAATACTGGTCGCAGCAATCCAAATCCCATCAGTTAAATTAGGAAAACCGAAGGTTGTGCATCTTAAAGATGCACTTCACACGGTGGTGAATAATCGTTCAAAAACTTCTGAACAATTTAACACTAAGATAACCGGGTTCAAATGAGGACATTGCGACTCCTGAAGTTGATGCATCGAACGTGGTTGCAACCAACGTTTTACTGGATCAGACACATTACAGGAAATTGAATTTAATTCACCTACGGAAAATTGGCGCTCCACGAAATTAGCATAAACTCAAGTATGTATTAGAAAGATTTTCGCGTACATGCGAATAACCGTGCTTTCCACCAATATACAATGCAAAATTTATATAACGCGTTTGGTGATCACCGACAAGGGATAAAAGGAATATTTTTCCGTGTGAAAGTTTGACCGCGTTTTTTTTTTAGATTGTTAAAACGAACAGCAGGACTGCGGGGTGAAAAATTTCAAACTGTCTAATGCCGTTTGCGACCGGCCGAAAGGAACGTCCAACACATCTAATATGCACTCGAAATAATTCGACGGTCGAGGTGAAACCAGGCACCGGTGAACGCCCAAGAGCCGGCAACCAAGATGGCGCGATATAAGCCTTAAACACGGGTGGAAGTGGTGGTGGTGCTCGCGGATCGCCCATTAATGGGAAATCTCCGTCTGATGCGCGAAAAGTGACTCGGAAATGGGATCGGCATTAAGGGTGGACGTGCGAAGCGAAATTGGCGACACTGACGCGGAACGTTAACCGCGGATTGGGTTCGTCCCGTGGCGATCCTCCGCCAACCTGGCCCACTTCTTATATGGTAAAGACGCGAAATAACGGTACCGGAGCACGATTGGATCGCGCTCCGAAACGCCCGGTAGCAAGGCGTCTGCGATCCCCGAACGCGAAAACATCGATGGAAAGAAAATAAAAGGGGGTTGGAAACGGAAATCGCGGCCGTTCGGATTAATCCCGGACCCCGGAAAATGGCAACGAACCGATTTGTTTTAAAAAAAACGATTCCAAGGTTCCCCTCCATCGCCGTTCGTCCGAACGTCGATTCGCTATCGCGGTCGGCGTATCGAAGAACCGCGACAACCTGGGCCGTAATCCGGGAACGCAAGTTGATAATAAATCGCCGACAGCACGGCCTTGCTTTTTCCTCGTAATCGCCAAAAAAAATAAAAACTATTTTTTTTTAATAAAAAAAAAAAAAAAAAAAAAAAAAAAAACAATCAACTTTTAATGGTAAACAGCTCGAATCGAAATTGTTTCACGGGAAAATTCAGCAACTTAAACCGAATCCCGCGCGCATCGGAAAAACCACGATCGCTGCCGTTCGAACGCGCCCTCGGACAACCAGATATCAAAGGCTTTCCACAGGGCCGCCACCGACTGCGAAAAAAAAAAAAGAAATTTCGCCGAACCTCTTCGATGCTGGCTCATGTGGAAACCTAACCCAACTTAAGGTCCCGCAAGTAAAACGGCAGGCAGATAATATCCAGTAATCCTTCCTTAAGCTTCTAATCCCTTCGTACACCTTAATGCGACTTGAACCGATCGAAATTCCATCCGTCGCGGCCGCGGGCACCAACGCCCGCTTTTCCGTCACATCCGATCCCGGAGGCAGATAAAAAAAAAAAAAAAAAAAAAAAAAAAAAAAAGTCGGAACGCGTCGTCCCCCAAAATTGAGCAAGCCAACGGCAACCCCTTTCGGATGCCTTGCCAACATCCGAAACCGCGAAAACCGATCTTCCGCACCAACATGGGATTCACCCACGTTCGTTACATTCCCCGCCAGTGAGACGTGGCAAAAGAAACCGAGCAGAAGCCCCGGACCGCTGAACAAAGTCCTCCTCCGGTTCAACTAAAACAATTCAAACTTCACAATGAGGGATTCGGATTTCAATCGATCTTTGCATCTCAAATATCTCCTTTTAGTGTTCCTCTTTGCTCTTAAATGTTAAATGAGTTCCCGATAAAAATGCACAAAAATTCTCTTTTCACAAATTCAATCCTCCGAAATGGTTATTCATGAGTTAGTTGTAACAACGCACATTTGGATTAGTTAATCCACCGAGTTGGGGATTTAACCTTTTTGGGAGTTGATCTGTATCGACTTTAAATCAGTATATAATGGGTTCAAGAATTCTGCAAGTTCAAATACTCCAAAAAGGTGAGGTTTTAATGGTTACGCCCGCAAGAGAAGCAGGACTCGCTTCTCTCGGATGTGTCGCATCATCATTAAGTAGCAGGGTGTGAATATTGGGATATTGGTTTTGTATAGTTCCTCTACGCATTTGCTGCTTCCGCCTGAATTCAGCTCACTACCGACACGTGCGGAACGTCACTGTTCCACTCTTGAAAGGAACGAACGCCGACAGAGTCGTTCGTAGCATCTTCGTGCTTTCCAGATAAGCACACCTGCGGGGCGATCGGTGTACCAACTGACAAATGTCCAATATGCGCAACGGTTGCAGACGATATCTTGCAGTTGCTCTGGAAGATTGGGTCAATACCTTTTCGTGGTGTTTGGAACGCGAGCTAAAAACCGGTACGCTGACGGGGCGAATCTTCGACAGAGTCGGATGCGCCCAATAAACGTCACTCTGCGTAGCGGAGTCCGAAACCCAAACCAACCAAGCTTTTCCCAGCAGAAGTCGGTGGCCGTCTTCGTGTTTTTCCCCGGGGGAAAGAAAAAACAAAAAAAAAAAATGTTCGGGTTTACAGAAAAGCACTTACTGCGGCGTTTTCGGTATCTTCACGATCGGCACCTCTCCGATATCGTTAACGATAGGTTCCGCAGATATGGCATAACGCTTCGTCCTGTTGCCCTTGCGCGTTCCCCTTTCTTCCGAATCCTCTGCTCCGACGTCACCTCCGCAGATCGTTCTGGTGACGATCTCCTTCGTCAGCGGTTTCACAACCTGCTGAAACTTGTCGATTTCGTTCTTCAAATGCCTTATGAGAGCGTCCTTCTCGTCGAGCTCCCTCTCCAGCGCGCATATCAACTCGTCTCTTCTCCTTATGTCCTCCATTCGCTGGGCAAGCTGAGTTCTGAGCTCGTGAAGGGAACTCATAGTGTCCGAAAATTTCCGTCCTCCTAACTTATCGCCAGCGCTAAACCCGAGATACGACTCGCACTGAAACCAAACCGGCTAGGTTATGGCGTGTGGGAAACTGGATAATTTCGAGGTGGGACCTCAATTTCTCATTTGACGGGTAATTCAAACTGTCATGGAACCTTCAATCAGGATGAAGACGTTTTAATGTCATATATGACTCGATTAACATTAATTAATTAACAATTTCAAAAAACGAAACAAAGACTTCTATTTTTTTCCGAAAACGCCTTTTGTCTACCATCTAATGATAGCGTTTAGTCTACCACAAAAGGTCATTCTTTAAATTTGAAATTTAAAAAAAAAAAAAAAAAAAAAAAAAAAACAACCAAAAACGAATACCTAACAGCACTCGGTCAGCGTTTGTGCTGCCGAATCAAAGATGAGGCGTAAAGACGGCTAAAATTCCATTGCCCACAACATAAATATGGTGGGATCAACCGAGAGCCAAAGATGCGAACGCAAAATCGAGAGAGAGAGGAAATAAAACGAGCTCAAACGCAAGTTTAAGGTATGAAACACTCCCGGGCTCTGACGGAAAATGCAAAATTTTCCCGTCTGAAAAACGGCACAGAAAAAGACGTGAATCAGCTCGGCTCAGGTTGCGAAAGAAGCCTCCGCGATACCCGAAGTACGATCACGACTTGCCGGCTGATCGATCGCCACTGAAAAGCCAGCACTCGACTTGTGCATTCGAACATTCTGAAGTTCGGTGCTTTCGCATTTTCTTCCCTCTTCCTTCGCTTAGTAAAGATATTTCGATCGGGTTCGATCGGACGCACGTTCGAATAGAAAAAATTGGACACGACGATTATTTAATCGAAGTTATTGCGCCGCAAAAGCTCGAATCCCCGAAAAATTTTAAGGCCGAGACTTTCAAACAATAAATCACTCTCCTCTTAATTTTCAAAGCTTCAAGGAGTTGAAAGCGCCCGGAAACAATGCAGGACAGATTCGACCGATCCGTCCGCGCTCTTTCCATTCGCCCGAACCTTATTTTTACCTCGCTCGTCTCGGTTCCGACTAGCGACGTCCGATGCTGCAAATCAAACGCCGCAGTTCGAGTAACTTCATCACAGATCCAGTTTATTCCGCAAACGGATAGCGCGATCCGGTCCTGTCGCGACGGTTCCGCTAACGAACCAAGCAGTGCGAAACAACATAAACGCGCTAGGCGATCCTGCGGACGGAGAAGGCGAAGTTGGAGAAACGAGTCCCGGTGCAGGGGAATCGAAAGCCGACGCTGACGGAAAATTTAGCCCGCACACTTCGAATGCAGCCACAGCAGCTTTACGTTAAATAACTACCATTATGTGAAGATATTAAAGAAATCCCCGTCACACATGAGAGACGTAAATAAATTTTCAAATGTTCCGCGATCCAAGAACGAGAACCCTGCGCAAAAGGAAAATCCTTTTCTTCCGACATTGAATGAATGTCGAGACGGGGGTTTCCTTCCCTTGATTTTGACTCGGTGAAATCCCTTAAAAAAAAACATTGGGATCTCTGCGGAAACCGCGATGGCGACCGAACGAGACTTCGTGGCAGCAGGACGCATTCCGGCAGGGTGCGCGTGGATGTAGCAGGTCCGGACGTCAATCATTCGGCTTCCGGCCCTACCTTCAAATTCTCGTTTCTTCGCGAACCCGTACGATTTCGCGTTCCTCTCCTCCAAACTTATATGGTCAAATCTGGTTGGAATCTCTTACCAAATCGAGGGGATTGGTCTCGGACACTCGAATTATCCTATAATTACGTTGAATCTTAAAGGAAAAGTGATAAAAAAAAAAAAGTGGTCCGAGCACGCCTAAAGTGACGGAGGAAAAAAGTGGCCCGTGAAATTGGACCGTTAGCCGGACCGGAGGGGTTCGACTACATCGTCGGACGATTACCCAACCCTTAAATGACTCCAACCCCCGGAATCTCCCCGACATCCGGGTCCGTCATCGATCCGGAGCAAAGCAGCAACTGTAAAACGGTCGGGAAAGCGAAAGGTTACGCGAAAACGGAGGCCGATTTCAACAGGAACCGGCGGAAAAGTCGGAAAAATGGGAGAAAATTAAAAACTGACGACTGCGGCGACAGCCAAAACGCTTCCAACAGACCCGGGACTCGACCGAACATCGGAAACTTATTAAACCAGATGGGTTCCAAGTTCGACTTCTACGCGGTCGGTCGGAACGGCCTTCGCCGAACGCGTCGGCAATTCTGCGGGTTGGGCGACACACAAAGGTGGTAAATGCACCGAATGCGGTAAATCTTAAAACTGTCAGCCTCGAACAAAATTCGACGCATCCGGAAATGTTTAATCTCGGAGACGCTTTCGTGCTCTCGGACGGCGCTTCTGCACGGGCAGGCATCCTCGGTGAAGAGGAGGATCGGGTCCGGCTGGGTTAGGTCGAGGACCCGACGGAAACAGCGGGATTCGCGACGCTGAAGGGAGGCCGAATCCGCGAAGGCGTCCTCGCGGGTAGGCGAAGGAAAAAGTCAAACGACGCCGGACGGAAAACCGCGTGAAAAATTGAAAATTGCCATCGACGGGCGAATTCGTCCGGAATTCCGGAGCGCTCGGAGTGAAAAACAAATCGAAAATTCTTTTTTGCAAAAACCGCCGCCAGGATCGCCGCGTCGCTTCGAGTATAAAAGGGGGGAGCCGCGCTCCCGCCGCCGTCACTAAAACGATTCCGGTGCTCGGGGCGCCGACGAAATGAACCAAATTCGCGAGATCGGAGGGAGCCCAAGTCGTGCGTCGGGAGGACAATTTCGAGTCGAATTCTCCGGGCCGAAGGAACCGGATCGCAATTCGAGATCCTTCACCGATCCCGCTTAAAATTTCATCTCAACCTCTACGAATCGAACAAGTGAAAAACGTTAGAAATAAACGCTCCCCAGAGACATCTACTGCTCGCTCCGGAAACTAACGCCGAATCCATTCGTCGATTTAGTTCCGATTTCCGACGATGGCGTCGGCGCTTTTACGCACGACCGAGGCAAAACGCATCCAACTAGACCCATTACACGCGCTATTCATTAATTTACCTATGTGAAAAAGTCAACAATACGAGTTCATTTTTACTGTTGTACCTTATTTATATATATATATACACATGTGTGCGCATGCATATATGCAGATGAAAGACGGGGCCTGATTCTGAAACAAATATCGGCGAGGTCTGAAAATGTATAAAAATAAAAAGTCAATGCCAGAGATCACGGTCAACTTGTCTTGTTATGTAATGAATGGGTGACATCAAAATGTTGATACTATTACTTTAAAACAAAAAAAAAAAATTATTACTTGACACTGAAATGTGACATTCGCAATATTCGCCAATAAAACGATGCAAGTCCACTGCGTTCCCAGCGTGACACGCCCTGTATCAGCCGCCGAATATGGGATGGGGTCATGGTTGATAGGTACGGAGTCCCGGTACCTGGTAAGGTTGTTCCGCTTTTTGGGTGATTTTCCTCTCGACATCCGATTCCAATCTCAACGTTCACAAAATCAAGCTCCTGTCGTATCGGCCGAAATATTTCAAGTTCCAAAAGTCCCGCCTTTACTTCTCTCCACCCGTTCACTGAGTTGACCACCCTTTTGAAATTCTCTCCGATCGCATTCAGAACGAACTTCGGCTGCAAACAGATAAGGGATGTTTTTGTAGCTTTCGGCCTTCCAATTCACCATGTTGTCCAAATGAACGCCCCTACCTCGACTACTTTTAATTTTCTTCAAAAGCTTTTACTACTCCCACCACTTCTTTGCCTTGCCCGAGGACAGTTTTGCCATGATTTATCCTTTCTCAGGAATAAAAAAAAAAAAAAAAAAACAAAAAAGCCCTAAGGAAGCCATTTCTCTTTTTCGTTTTCAGATGCAATACGTCGGGACTGATATCAAACCCCATATATTTTTGGTATTATTCGACCTAAGCAGAGGCATATAATGCATGTTATTACGAAACCGAAATCCAGAATTCGGTTTAACGTCGTGCGGGAGATTGGCAAAAACCTGACTTATTAGCATAAAAATGCTTCCAAAAACATTCCGCGGATGTTTGGTATAAATATGGTTAATGAATGACAACATGTGATGGACAAGAAATGTAATCTCGCAGGATCTACAAAGAGTTGGCTACCCGAAAGCTTCCGTTTAAAATTATCTGGGAATCGACTCGGCGAATTTCAAAAACAGGTAGGCAGAGATTCGTCCCGACCAACCAACCCGAACAGGCAGAGATGCCGAAATCCTTCCACTGACGCCACTGATCTCGATGAACGGAACCTCGCAACTTCTGGCGCTGACATTCAAATTAAGGTGAGGCCAAACGTAGGCAACGAAGCACCGGCTGAATACCAAGTTGCAGGTAACGAAGGCAGCCAAACCCCATCTCATTGGCGGTTTTCCCATGCGACTTCGCCGTAACACAGACGTTAAAGAGATTCGCTTTGTTGCCGAAGGTACGTTTCGGCGACCGGACACCCGATCGTGGAATCAGCACGATTCGCGTTTGCGGTCCAGCGGTGGCTTCACGCGCGCGTTTATAATCCCTCGCAGCATATGCTCAGCATCTACCGAACCATTGTTCGCATTTGGATCGGCAACAACCTGCGGCGACCGGCGATGAAGATATCGAGCGCCAACTGCCGAGGAGCATAAATAATTCTTTTGTCGTATGTCAAACCCGTGAATGGCTGGTCCGTAACCCTGCGCGCAAAATTAATTTTCCATTCGGACAGTCAAAATCATAAATTATAACCGAAGAATAATTAATGTTGCACGGGGTGTCCTCCCGCGACAGTTCAATTTTCCTAGTTTGGACCCGATGAAATGTTGCTCCTGAATCGGGAGGGACGGGGGATGGTTGAGGCCCGTGTAGCACCGGCCTCCTCGCCGTCATTAATCAAAACACTTATCAAGATGGCAGAACTCGAAATGTGTCGGTTGGCGGCTCAATTAGTCACCTAATCGAGATCGTGGCACGCCGGCGACCGGTGGTCTCGCGAGGACCAATTTCCGCAGTTGCGATCCTGGTTCTTTTGCTGAAACGCAGAGGAAACGACACGAATCCTTCGACAGACGCCGAACGTCTCAACGCTCTCGGCCTCTCTCGTCTGCGGATCGATTGCGCCGCCACACAAAGAGCAACCTCCTTCGATTTATGTTAACAAATTCGTACCTGACATTTACAATCCAATCATATAATTCTGGGTTCGCTTAAGACATCGGAGAGACGTGGATTGGCATTAGCACGGAGCGGAGGAGATAAGACCGTCAACGTGAAAGACGTTATCGTGCGTTGCATTGAAATACTTAACATTGAAGCTGAAATTGGTGAGCGTGGCAGGTTTCTCGTCTCGGACTGCGGTAGTGCGACCCGCATTCTGCTGCTACGCCGAGAGGTCTTCCTGGACGCCGCCACGTCTGGGGAGCGCCGGAGAAATCGACACGTGCTTTTTTATTTATCCGATGGATGCCGGAGAGGAAGCGGGAATGCCACGTGCCCCGGGGCTGGCGTCTCGGCGCCGAGAGATTACGGGAGAACTAAAACCGGAGCACGTACGCCCTTGCGATATCTCCTGCAGCACGTGGAAAGCGCGTAAGAGGACGTTCGGAAGAGTTCGGACGGCGCGCCACCGTCGTCACTGTGCTGCTGGAACGATCACGTTGAATTTCCATACAACAACAAGTTTGATGTGAGAAAAAAAAATTACGATCAGAGGCCGGACCAAACCTCACGCACGTCGGGTTTTTATCCAATTTCTGTTACAGGTACACGACAACCGTCTCTCGCGTCCTCATCTAAATGGTACAAAACCGACAACGTTTGCACTTTCCGGGCAACGATGCTAATTGTCCGGGAACGGGGTCCTTCCAATCTCCGTGCCAGACTTAACACGCTGCATCGCGTATCACCGGGACCGGGGAAGAATCCGACCGGCCCACAAGAACCCGATTTGGTCAGGAAACGAAGACGTCGCCGATGTTGAAATTGGGCGATTTATCTGCGGAAGCTGCCTCGTTATCTGCAGTCCGCGAAACATAATCGACCACGACAGCGGGAAAAAAGATAGTGGTTGCAAAACGAGAGGCAAAAAAACCGGGTCGACGGGAGACTTAATCTCGTGCTGTGTTGTAACGCTTTTGGGCGAACTCTTCGTAAAACGCAGGCGACCCAAGCGACGGAACCGACTTCCCGCGGAACACCTTCTCGTGACCGAAAAAACGAAGCGAGAACGCGGGATGGCTGACGGAGCGCCAAACGAAAGAGGCGAAGAAGAATATGGAAACGTTAAAAATTCCAAAAAAACTGACATTTTGTATTCATACAGGCAAATGGCAGGCAAACCTTCGCAATGCAGTCTGAAATGAATTAAAATGTTCGGACAATTTTCGAATCGCAACTGCCCGCCTAAATCTTACGGACAACAATCTCTGTTGCTTATTTAAGCGCATCCAATCCCGCTCCATTCCCGTATTTCAGTGCAATCGATTTACAAATCGAACAGAAAAGTTTCATACATGTTTCCTTCACGATACTGACAGTGAACATTTCAAAATCATCTATTCCCGGAGAGGCTCCAAAAATTATGTTGTCGATCAGCATAATAACATCGGATAAACGAACGAAGCGCATTTAACACCGCTTTCGGCCAGGTTTTCAAATGACGAAGCGTTCCGCCAACACTGTCGCAAATGTGTGCACAAACCCTACGCGAGGCAGACACCTCAACGCTAACGATAATTTAAGTGCATACACTTTTTGGCAATTTCTTATTTTTGCCTTTTATCGCAGTCGGAGCTACTTTAATAATCGGGTGGAAAACAAACTTCACCAGCTTCGCATGGTGGTTTTCACTTTGTTAAATTCACATGTTGCACATTGTAATCGAACTATGTTTTACATTTGTTCCTATGACGCTGGGAAATCACAATATCTGATTACCGTCTCTTTTTGATTTATACACATATATATGCGCACACGATTATTATCTTTTTTTGTGATATACGCTATATCTTAATGTGCAAGTTACCAGAAGAAAAACTCAAAGACCACCCATGTACGCGGCAAATAAGTTAAGATTTTTACATACCGTTGTTCCATTGATGGCCACCTCATGTTGGGTATTGTAATAACTACAACTTACCTGGGGAAAAAAAAAAAATAAATAATTATTTATCTACAACAAAACTAATCACTGTCAAAAAAGAAAAAAAATGGAATGATTTACAATTTAAAAAAGAAATTCATACAATAACCGTGATTAAGGCCCATAAAATTTTTTGCCGCGGCATAAATTAATTTCCATCGGTTACGAAGTGCTGGCGAAAGAAGCAAATGCGAGTGGGAGGGGGAGGAAAGCAAAAAGGTACGGCAGGCTTGGCAAGGAGGCTCGCAAAAAGGGAGACTGCCGCCTGAGAGAGCACGCGGCACCGCGGACGGCTCCGAAGTCGATCATCGAACGAAGCCGCAAAATGGAAATGGTCGCCCCTAGATACCTGTGCGAACGGAGAGGGTAGCGCACCCTCGACGCATGCCATTGGAAGATCCCGCGACCCCTTGTTGAGATCCATCGGATTGAGATTAAAAAACGGGGGATGCGAATCGGAGTGACGCGCATTAAGGCACAGAAAAAATGGCTACCCGACGTCTGTCCCGGTACCAACAACACCTTGTCCCACGCAATGCCCGCCATTAACCGTGGGAGCATGCGGTGGGTCGCGGTCGTGGCACCAACCCGTCGAAGATTGCTTCCCCCGAACGGGAAGATCGAAGAGAGGCTGCTGCCACTCGCGGATTCGTCTGCAGAAGCGGAAAGACATTCCCAGCGGAATCGGCTTGCAAGCGATTTTTTTTGGCGACTCGAAAGGAGAGGCGAGGGCGCTACCCTTGCTGTGGGAGCCCCAGCGGAACGAATTCCGCCTGCCGAAACTCGCGTCGACCATTCTAACGACGACGGCAATACAGTAATAATTGTGTGTGTGTGTGTGTGTTTAAATGCAAAGGAATCGATTAGAATTACAAACGATGACGCAAAATCCGCATGCTGCAAGCTTTTTCGCCCTCGGCGTCACATTAACTCCTCCTTTCCGTCGATAAGCGACGCTGGCGACGTCCCCGCTTTCTAGCGCCACTTCAGTGACTCTCGAAAAAAATAAAAGGAGTAGGGGAGGGGGGGGGGGACGACGACGACGTTTATATTAACGGTTTCAAGTGCCTCACTGAGGAGTTATCGCCCACTTAACAACCACGTGACCTCACTCAATTTAATTGTCTTGATTCATCACTATGACCTTTCACATTGATTCATTCAAATGGTAATGTCGCCGGTTATTGAAAATTATTCTCTTTCTTCGCAACGTCTCGCAATATGCTAAGCATGTGCGCTCACGTGGGAAAGGCGGACAACGGCAAAGCCAGCGCCGATGATGGATGCTTTCGAGCGAGCCTTTCGGCGGAACGCGGTAAAACGTCGCGCGCGGGCAACGAATTGCAAAAATGCCGGCGAGCCGGTGACGGAAGTCCACGCGTCCGGCACGCTTTCCATTTCGGCCGACACTCCTGCAAATAAAAAACTTGGCAACCGCGTACGATTACTACGGGAAAAGTTTGTGTTAAAACCACGAAAATGCGGCGACTTCTTGCATCCGGCAAGCGTTTGCTCGAAAGCAGAAGTCAAAAAGAGTCGGGTGGAGCCTCCGCGTTTCTCTTTCGCTTCCTACAACGACGAACCCTCCGCATTTTACATCCCCGTTTGGCGCACCCGGAAACGGTTTCGTTCAACTTTCCCCCTCCGAGGGGGAGAGAGAGAGAACCAATATCTGCCACGATTCTTTTTCTTACGGTCATTTTTTTTCGTTTTCTCAGGATGCGGTGCCGAAGCGCCTCCCTCTCCTCTCTCCGTACCTTTGCACAGCGGGCCAGGAAGCAGACCGGTTATTCTGCATTTTAAAACCGCCTAAATTCGGCTTAATAACACCGGGCCGTCATCAATTACGCGATTGTAAAGCGAGCAAAATAAATCGGATTTCGGGAGATGAAAAGGAAAGTGGGAATCCCGCGGAACCCTGAAAAAGGACCTTCCTTACGCAGAGTTTGCCCGGGCAGAAACCGTTTCGGCGGCCGTGACGCGAAAGGTTCCTCAAACGGACGACAAAGGAAAACGGAAGCTCACCTTGAAGCCCGATGATTCACGGGGCCTCTTATCGCGCTGCTAATAGTCCTTGCCCGGCGCGGAAAGTGGAAGCAGATAGCGAATTCACATTTTCCAAAATCGGGAACTATTTCGGGAAATGCGGAGGCTAATCTAACGGAAAAATACAATTCGGCCATTAGTCGGGCTCTGATAAGTTTATTTCGGGGACGGTATCTCGGACGCTCGATAGAAGGGCGATCGAACGCCTCGAATTGCCGAATTGCAAGGCGCGGCGCTGCCGGGGAAATCGGAAAAGCAGAAGGAAAAAGGGGGGGGAAAAGGAAAATGTGGAGTTGGTCTGCCGGAACGCATTTTCGGCACCCAAGGCTAGCCTGAGCGCAGCAAAAAAAAAAAAAAATACATAAGAAAAAGAAACCGGTCTTCAGGTCGATGACAAATAACAACTGGTTTGAAAGCCGAATCGCGAATGATACGCTAAAGGTGGAGCAAGTAAGAGGTAGAGCGACTCCGCTTGGGTGAAATATGATTAGCGGCGGCATTGAAGAGGACGGAAACGGTGGTGCGCATTTCCCGCGGATCGGATCGTTTCCCGAGCAAACGGCGGAGCTCGAGATCCGCCGAAAAACTGGCGTCGAAATTTTTCGCACTAACAACAACCCGACGGAACGCCAAGGAGGAAAATCTGCTTGTCCAAGGGGTCGCTGCGGGACGGGAGGAGGAAAAGAAGAAAAAATGGGATCAAGGTGATCGGAAACGTGTCAAAAGACCGCTGTCGACCGAGCCTCGTCGCTTCGGGATCTGAAACCCCGAGCGCGAGCCGACCGTGGGAGACGCGTCGACGGACGGCAAAAACAGGCAGCGACGTTACCCCCCCGTTTGACGCCGTCATCGTCGAGTGCCCAATCCGAAAAATATTACATTTAGCATCTTTTGGACGTCCGCCACTTGGCCAGGACGAACAACACGAGCGGAGCCATAACTCTGTCCCCGCTGCTCACTTTTATAAGTGTGCATTTATAATATTTAAATATCAATATGAGATTTTCGCAAGGTCGGGGACGATGCTTCCGCTTTAAAGAAAAAAAAAAATCTCTTTTTAATCATCTTGCGGCCCTTTTCGCGGAGACGCGTAACCCCCGTGATCAATATTCAACCCGGAGCGGAAGAACGTTTTCACGACTGGTGCCACTGCATCGGACGCACGCACGCTATTCCGGTGGTGTGGAAAACCTCCGTCTGGAGATTATTACACAACGGCACGTCGTCCGAATAATATCCAGAGCATGATATCGCGGCGAGAGGCATGATTTATCTACCAAAACCGTATTTTTATACACTGGCTGTTTACACGGAATCGGACGCGGGAATATATGTAAAACTTGTTCTTACATGGACAACCTCTGAAAAATTATTTCGGCACTTTGCCGTGCTTCCCGTGCGGCGTCACCTTGAATGTATTTAGGTAAACGTCGTAAATACACGTTCGGCACAGGACGCGATGCAGATGGATGACCGTTCCGCAGAGCGAGGCCGCGGGAGGAAAAACGTGAAGATGAACGGCTTTTCTTTGGCGGTCCGCGGCTCTGAAAATTCCAAAACCGGAAAAAGCAAAACTTGGCAACCTTTCTTATCGTTCAACGGCTGGTGCACCGGCAGCAAAAATTTTCGATGGAGTTCACTCGGCATCCTATTTATAGATAAAACCAAATCTTTTATTGACCGAATGCTGCCCGTTACATGCACACATGCGAACGTTAAATACGTGGACGTCGCAACGCTGAAAAAGACCCGCGTCTCCTTCCATCCCGATACATTTCACCGCACGTAAAATCTTCGTTGATCTTGGGACCAATTGTGGAACTTATAATCTATGAGAATACGTAAATAAATATATATATTTACGTAAGTATTCGCAATTTAAAAATTTTAGCGAGTGTAATAAAATGTCTGTGCCGTAGGCACCATGCACGTAAAAAAAAATTTATAATGTAACATAAGTAATAATGCAAATGCATAATTCAAAGAGTTTCCCGAACTAACAACGAAAGTCTAGTAATATTTTAGAAACGTTAATATATTTATCATTATTAACACCAAGTTAATGGGGTTTGTATAAAACACTTGTTTCGACAGTGTCTGTCAGACATTTAAATACTAAAAAAAAAGTTGTATTTTAACAACTATCACTTTTATTTTACTGTCCGCATTTTATAAACTTTTTTTTAAATATTTGTGACTTACAATAACAACACTCTAAGTATCGGTGGATATATATATATATATAATCATATATATTTACGCACGAAATAAGAATTCCTTAAGAAAGGGCATGATAGTGAATTTTAAATATAAATATATTTCAAGATTCTTATAAGCAGAGTAAATATGATTTGATAACTGCTACAATGAAAAACATCACGACGGTGTTAAATTATTATTAGGTACGATTTCTCGATGAAAATCAGATACCAATAAAATATAAAATGAAACGATTTACATCGACATAAATATGAAACGCGAAACACTTGTGCATGATAGATGTCAAAGCTATCAGTAATGATACCTAAAGAATATAAAATTTAATTATCGCGTATATATGTTTTTTATTTTGTCACGACGAATGACATAAAACTTTAATATGTTTGTTTAAAATATTCTAATCCTGCAAGAGATTTAATTTAATATGCATTACATACATAAGTATGTATATAATCGTGCAATATTTAAGGCGAAATTGTGGATTTATTCATGGTTTAAATGGAGGCACACTTCATGACGTACGAGAAATCTGTGTGCGAATATGTCACTTCCGGTTTTGAGAAAAAAAATCGCTGACAACTTTGAGAATCTCTAAAATCAATGAATTAATGAATGGCATTTGAAAAATGGCAACTGTTAAAATATTTTCATTGATATATAATAACAACAGTAAATAACAATTATAGTAATATAGTAATAGTAAATAATAAATAATTATAGTAATAGTAAATAATAATTATTATAATAATAGCAACAAGCAACAGCAAAAACAATAACAACAATAATAATAAATAATGTAAAATCAAAGTGAATCCCCGTTTGGTCAGAAATTATTTGTCTAGCAAAGTTGTGTATCAAATTCGACGTCTATAAAGAATGCCTTTCATGTATTTGTGTACACAAAGGGTAAACACAACGACTTTGTTTATACAGCACCGCATATATGCAACAAATCACTATTTATGCTAACTTACGTGCGACGAAAATTCTTTTTTTAAACTGCCAATACTTGGGTCAATGATCTCATATTATAAAACTAAAACAAATTTATTACATTTTAAAACCTACAAATTTTATATACGAAATTGTGACTTTTAACAAGCGATTCAAATCTATAAATTTTTATACAAGTGCACATATTTATACAATTAAAACGATATATTTTTGGCTTTATTTTGAATTTTATACATATATATATATATATGTATTTAAAATTATAAAACCATATTTTTATTTAATCTACACAGTTTATACTGCCAATCGCATATATACTAAACATATATTCTACATATATATTAATTATTGTACTACATGTTATATACTGGCAATTAGAATTCCTTCAGTGTATGCAGAAATACGAATGGAGGATTTCGGATCTTCCGAGTCGAAGTTTTGCCATCAAACCAGTAACGCATAAAACCGTTTCTGCAGTTTAAATCTGCTAACTTCGCGGAAAGCAGGAGTCGTGGCCCGCTGACACCACAGACTGTCGGGTCGACACTCGAACAGGTGCAATAACCCAAAGATGGCACCACAACAGGGCATGTCGGTTTCTCTAGACGAAACCCCCCCAAGCCACTTAGCCATGGCGAGTTCGACCACATACCAATCGGCTCACACCAAATGAAACAAGTTTCATACAAAATTCAGTTAATCTACATAATCCGGGTGCTTTCTTCGTACACGCCAGAACCACGGGATGGAGCGACTTCCGTGGCAAGGTAACCTCAATATCCGAGACGCCATTTAACATACTTATGATACCTTGCTTTAACCTTGCCTTGGAACGGAAAAAATTAATCTGTATAAAAATGAATGCATAAATACATATATATATCCTCAAGATGGGGAAATACAGAAAACGGGTAGACATCGCTCGATATTCTGCAGTGCCAACAGTGACCGATAAAGAAGAGGAAAAATTGATCCAAAGGCACAGCTGTGGAAATGGAAAATCATAATCCATGTCACGATCAAACAAGAAAATCACGACATCGTTTATTACCCACACGTTTCTGCAAGGTAGAAAGGAGAATGCGAATAATGGCAATAAAAAAACGAAATATAATAAAATATTTTATATATATATATATATAAACCGACATACACACATCGTGACATGCTGTTGCAAGTGATGGGATGGTGGTGGCCTCATCGGTTGCCGAAGACCAGGCACTGAAAAATTAAACACAACTGGGGCTTTTCATGAGTTTTTCCAGTCATTAGCTTTGAATATTTGAGCATTTGATATTTGTGGATAACATCACTTTTTTGTAAAAACATCTCAAAAATATGTAATCAAATTATTACATAATTAAAACTTCAGCATTACATTTTTAAACCCGACAAACCCCTGACAGAATTTTAGTGACGGATCTTAACAATTATGATGAAATAAGATGTGATGTCTTGTATGCCTCATCCATCGGAGTACGAAAATTGAGAAAAAGCTAACGTGTGAAAACAAAATCAACAGAGACAATTTAGCTGTACAAAAATAATTATTTTTACGATCTACAAACGGCTGAAATTATCTATGAAATTCAAAAGTGTAAAAAAAAAAAAAAAAAAAAAAAAACTGTTGCATATCGTTTAATAGGCAATGACGATTGGTGCCATGGCGAGAAGCTGATGTCGCACACCATGGCACGATGGCTGGTGCAGATAAGCAACCTGAACGTGAAAAATGAGCTTAACCGGATAATTTACTCTGTCCGGGAGGTTATGTAACTCAGGCATGGCGTCCGATATCCGAATGCTACCCTTTGGTGGCGTCTAGAGAAAGAATCGTCAACGGTGGCAGCCCTGCAACCGACGTTCGAAGTACAACGATGGGTCCGTTCGATCGTCTTATTCGGCGGTAATGTCGGTCGAATAAATGACCGAGTAATTCGATGACGTTGACTGACGTCTGCGACAATTCCATCGGGGGCCATTATAGGCAGAATGTTCTCTTATTAAAAAAAGAAAAAGCATTTTTCGAGTTTTATTACATTTCACTGAAAAAAAAAAAATGAAATTAAGCAACACAAGGAATCATTCAAAAATATCCACGTCTTCGGCATTCGGACGACACATCCGCAAAAGGATGTTAGGTTAGGTAACTTCCGCCAACACTTCAGCGTACGACTGGAACGGTGTTCGATGAGCGCAAAGCCCGAACCACAAGAAACTGCGGACACCGAATGTACAGTGTACCATCACGCATCAGGTTTGCAAGGAAACCGGCTCCTTCTACACATTTGATTTACCTTTCATCGTACTCTCCGATGCAACGGCAACATCTTTGCGGAGCTTACGATCGAAAGCAAAACTGCATAAATCTTGCCGAGAAAACCGCGTAAGGTTTGCAGCCGCAACTCGCGCACGAATGAACTTTCTGTAAGGATCACATCCCATTTCAGCGACTGATTCATCATTAACTATTTATATAATCCTGAACCTATCGCAAGGCCAATGGCACCGCGCTCTAAGTAAAATATTCAAAATTCGAAAATGAATTGCGATTTACTGTCGGCAAAAATAAATTTTTCTAAAAAGAAAAATTTTGTTTTCTCTCTTTCTTCCTTGCCAAAATTTTTCCTCGCCAAACCCTTCGAGCACCAAAGGAAGCACCGACCTTTAAACCTCGATCACCCTCGACCAAAGTGCAAATATTGGAAGCCAGTCAACATTCCGACACTTTGGCGTTTCTGCTGTCGCAACAACGCAAGCACTTTCGTCCCGAAGCATGTTGTGATACGGCAATTAAACGAAAATACTCCGATGCAAACAATCTGTTAGAAGAACATAAAACTCCAAGTACGTAACCCATTCTGCGTTAACGTATAAATAAAAATAAAATTTTTACGATAATAGAAAAGCGGTCCGATGAATAAAATGGCACCCCGAAGGAACGCACGCCGCATTGTATTTCTGTGCGATAGTTATTTATCCAAGGTAAAGGTAAGGTGTAGCGGATTTCGCCAGGAGGGCCTCGAAGTCCTCGCCGGTGCGGGATACTTCCTCCAACGCGGTTTCCGCCTAAACTGACCATGTTATTAAGGACAAGGCATTAGCGACGGAAATTTCTAAAAAGGTGAATCCCGGACGGCGCCCGCGGATGTTCCATATACCGAACGGAATTGGCAAGCTCGCCACTAGTTGACGAAAACGCAACAAGACGACAATAAAAAAGACAAAATCTCAATGAAACAAACTGCGGGAGACATCTCGGTCTCCCGTGCGGATAAAAAGGTAATCGATGTGCACGAAGTGGGTCGCATGAATATCGTGCTGGAAATGGAGTGAAATTCAACTGGAAATCCAGTCGGAATTTTAATGGACTTGCCCAGAAGTTCGGCAGGGCTATAAAAATTGGAATCGGGGACGGCCTTCTGGAAAATTTGAAGATCCCCGAGAAAAATCGGATTTTGCGGTTACCCACGCAAGAAGCGATGGGCTTGGAATGAGTGGATGAGGTGAGAAAAAATGAGCGCCGAATGAAAATCAGGAGGGCCAACACGAGCACCTGAGACGGTACACTTTGCACAGGTACAACCTGCACTTTACTTCAACTTGCAAAGTTTCCAAGTACCCCCAATAATGAAGGCAACACTTTTTAATAGCACCTTCAATAAGTTTACATTCGGAACGATTCCCGTATAGTGATCGATTACGGATATCGCCATCAATCATCGAAACAACATCGTCGGACGTTTCTGAATAAGAAGCAAAAGACACCGGATATGAGATTCTTCCGAATCCGTGACGCGAATTCGAAAACCAAATCCATCAATTTACCGATTAAAAAAGGAAAAAAAAGAAAAAAGCAAAAGAAAAGCCGTCATCCGGAGCGTCGACAATTCGACCACCAAAACGTACCGGGCGATCAACAGAAATCGCCCGGATTGCTGTTGCTCGGTGAACACGCGACAAAACGGCTCTCCCGGGGATGGAGAAGATACAAAATGCCATCCGCAATTACGACAAACGACACCGTACGTAGGAGAAAATGAGCTGTCAAGGATAGGAGGTGCGATAAAAAAGTTGCGGCGAGTTTTCAAATCGGAAAGTGCAGCGATTGGAATCGACAAAGAAGCGCAAAACGGAAGACAAATGCTGACGCAGCAAGCTTCGCTTGCCACGACAGAAACGCGCACGTCGTGGGACGTTCTCAATGTCGTGTCTGTAGGCCTCGGTAAAGCAATGCGATATCTCGCACGGTCACGACGAAAAAAAACCCAAAACACTTCGCACCTATCCCGTAATGTGCTTCTACGACAGTCAATTTAGCCTCATTTAGTCCGATTGCATCTTTTTCACTTGCTGTCTACGACATTTCATTAATTTTTTTTTTTTTTTTTATTGCCTCTAAACAAGTAAACTCTCGGATGAAACACTGGAATATTCGCGAACGGCCATTTTTAAACCTAACTGTATGGCTGCACTGCAAAAACCCATGCACCAAAACAAACGGACAATTCCCGATTGACGGGCACGCTGCTTTTAGGCCGTAAACAAAACGACTTTCGTATAGATAAAATTTTGAATCTTACAATTTATATGTACATGAAAATGATAATGAATGTCAACAGACCGTATTTCGATTAGTTTCAAGCAAACTCAGTCAATTATTTGCGAAAAGACGTTCGTTAGCGTGCGCCATCACTGGGGACCGTTTCGGAGCCGAAGATATTGCCTACTATGATACATACGATAACTATATATATATATTGCATACGATAACTATGTGCATCATTAATTTCGGAATTTATTTTATTCCACTTTAGGTATAATAAGTAACACCCAAATATTTATTACTTTCGCACAGCCGAATTGATTTTCTGTTCGATTATATTCCTTCAGTACAGAGGTCACCATTATCGTTCGCGCATCACCTACCGTTCCCTCTTCCGCGTACCCGAACACACTTTATCATGCTTTTTATCCGCGGCTTTCAAAATCTACAGCGCCGTAACCGAGTTTTCAGCGCTTTTTCTAACGTACGGTCGAAGATTTTAAGCGTTAACGGGTGCCTTAAATGCAAATTCGATCAATTTTGCAGGCAAACGAATCCGCTGCCGAATTTAAGATTCCGAAAAGCGTCCCGAACGTTGCATGCAATTTGACCCACCGCGTCGACGGTCGAAATTAAACGATTTTGCTCCTGTGGGAAAACGCTCTTGGAAATGGCATATCGATATATCTAAAAATTCGCGAGAAATTCATACGCGGATCATTTGCCATACGCATTGGATTTATAACATTTTCATGCGTACACCAATTTTTTGCTCCCGTTTACGACGCGCTGCAATTTTAAGGACGTTCATAATTAGCCGAAAAGATGTCTTATACAACGTCGGCAAATTCCAATACATTAATCCAGAGCAACAATGGGGAAAAGACGCGGCGGACAACATTTTCACCGAAGCGTACTCTGCCAGTACGAGTAACAATTTGACAGCACCACTTTGTCCCTTTAATTATGCATCATATTTGTAAATGTCGTTACTCGGAAAGATAACAAACATTTTCCAGCAGGGAAATAAACATATCTTTATACATGGATCGCACACCTTTAACGCCGCAATTTTTAAACTTTATTTTCCCCTTAGAACAAAAACATCATTAATAAAATTATTACATTGTACTAAATGTACAAAACTGTATTCGTTTGTTGCTCATTCAAAAGATTAAATATGGGGAAAAATTCCTGTCGCGCACAGAACGAATTTCAAATTCTAATTTCTTGATTTTTAACTGAAAGTTGCGTTACAAACGAAGCCGGTCGCTTTTTAACCGGCCTTCATTTGCCGCCGTACACAGCCGGGAGATCGCTTCCACACGACCAATTTTCGCTTTGGACCAATGCCTTAAAAACGGATTTGAATTTTTTGTTTTTTTTTTTTTTTTTTTTTAAAAAATCTCGAAGGTAAAACTCGACAAATACCTGATCGGTCATGAAACTTCCTCGGAGGAAAACCCGCCGCGTAAGACGTCGGAGAGGGACCTTAGTACCCGCCTTTCTTTCCTTCTTTCCAGGACCGACCGAACTACCTTCGAATGGCCAAATAGCTTGTCGTTTGCCTGCCACCAATAGCAATCGACCTCACCGTAGGCATTAACATGGATATTAACCTTCGCTCGATTCGAAATTTGAAATAAACGTGATGATAATTTTAAATTAATGAAAATAAAAATATATATATATATATATATTAAAAAATTAATCATTTTCGAATGGTGGCCGGATTCGATCTGGGTCATGGTCGGTAAATGGTCTTTTTCTGCAAAACGGGAAGGTTTCGAAGTGCCAACTGACGAAAATTGTGAAAAATCCCATCGTCTAGCGTAACCTGAGCGAGCTCCCTTGAAGGGGGCAACGAATTTTGACAACCCAAATAATCCAAAAATACCACCGCGGCTAAGCCCTGCCCCCATCCCGTAAAACAAACCGCATCCATGCATGCCTAACTGGTTTATTTGTATTAAAGAGCAGATATAATTTTTTTATCGTTCCACATAATTATACGTGTCGTCACTCAGAAGGCCAGTCATTGGGAAATTAAATGGGAACGATAGTGCTTCAAAAACAAAGAACCCGGAATTTTGATGTTCGTTATTAAAATATCCCACTTGGCTGATTTTGTTTACGATAGCGCAATGAAAAAAGAAAAAAAAAAAAAAGTAATCGCAATCGACTTTTAAGATTAACAAAATTCGATTAGAGTGAATAAGGAAGGTTCGAATCGTCCGACAATATCCCGGGCGAAACGTGTCTTAGAGGCTGCGACACAATCGACGTGGCGCGAGAGGGGGCCGCAAGACAAATCGCGCGAAGAATGTTCGCGGAAAAGACAGTACGCGAAGCGTCGGCCATCTTGAAGCATGTGCCCTTCGAAAACACGCCACGGGCAAACCCCCGATTCCGCAAAGTAAACGGCGAGTATCAGCAATAAACAAGATGGAACTTTGAAAAATCTTTCCGCACTTTTCCGCGGCCGAAAGCCAAACAAACTCATCGCTTCCGGGCGAATGCTGCTTTCACTTGCTGGCAGGGCTGAGGTTAGGTGGGATGCCCGCAAACCGCAAAAAAAGCGGCTTCGATTTCAAATTCTTCTGGCGGTTGCCGGTGCGTCGGGCACGTTTTCCTCTCGGGAAAATTCAAATCTTTGGCGTACACGATCTGCAAAACGGTGCGTGCAACCCACCCGGACGATGCGAACGCGCGATAAAGGCCTCATCATTGAATTTAGATCTTGAAAGTCCCGATCGAATTGAAAATATCCACTCGTGATAGATATATGTCCGCCAAACAACAATTGCGAAACGCAAGAGGGAACACAAATCTATTCCGAAAATATTTGAAAAAAGAAAAAATCTAATCGTGCAAACACAAATAAAAAGATATAAAGATTTTTTATTTATATTTGATAATGCAGATTATGAAAACAATTACTGATAGCGAACGCAACAAATAAAATTAATAATAATAATAACACCTTTATAAAGTTCTAGATAAGGAGAAAAAAATTAGACAAAGAAAACCGCTTGTATAAACACATATTAAATGATTAACCCAAACAGCAAATACTAAATATTAAAAAATTAATTATATAAATAATAATAATATTAATCTGTGCGATGCGTCAGGTTAGATTAAAGCATGCATATGCTTAACCTATATATCATATTACATAATTAGTTATGAAATTGTTAGTTTAGTAAAGATATTAACCTTCTGTAATAAAGGCGTGTTTAATGTACCGAATTAACCTTCACAGAGAATAATATAAATAATTATGAATCGCATAAATATAATATTACATTAAATGAATCTTCCTTTTTTTTGCATGTTTATTAAAAATTAATATCGATACGCACTATATTTTATCCTTTTTTTTTTCTTTTTTAAATTCTTGTAGATCTGAGGTCCGTTATCAAAACCGAAATCAAAAAGAACGTTATTTAAACGCAGCACATCCATCAGGTTATTTGCTGCGTGTAAATTAACACTTGCGAGATTAAGTTAGGTTATGTAATTATATTAAAAAATTAATCATGCACCGGCGATGGTTTAAAGCGAACGAATTTACATACGGTCACATTGCCGGAGAGGCTGCGCAAAAAAAGCCTCGGATAAGAAAGCGACGTTCACCCTCGGATAAGACGACAATCTCGAAAAGCGCCTTCCGTTACGGTGCAGTTGGCAATAGTCTCATTTGCAGTTTTCTTGCAGCGCGATGCTCCTTGCCGCGAGTGCAAACTGCCAAAACCGAACGGAGGACGTGCTCCTCGGGAAGACCCGCGCAAAAAAATGAGATGCGATTTTTCCATAGCGGGCTTCGAGATGCACAAAACCGTGCACAAATCTCGACGCGTTATTGAGCGATGTTCGCATCGCGCAGCGCTTTTATACGACTTCATCCAGTTCGGAGCGTAGCGTTAAAAAAAAAAAAAAATAAAAAAAAAAAAAAAAAAAAAAAAAAGCGGTTTTTCTCATAAATCATGTTAATAGTAAAAAAATCGCGTAAAAAAAGAACCGTGAACAAATGAGATGCATTTGGTGTAAAATCGAGAGATCGTGTAAAAAGAAAAAAAAAAAAAAAGTCTGGCGTTTTGTTTCCTACCCAGCTCCGAGGCTCTTGCATATAATGCCGCACTGAATTAAATCGCGTCGCAATAAGGCCGATAGAAAAATTATGCATATCAGGTATTATTAATATATATATAGCTGTCATTATAAGATGTCAACTTCTGCGTTCCTCCTTGCCAGCTGCTGTCGGTTTAAAACGGTGCATCAGCGGGGAAGCAGGCACCTTGCGCCGGGCACCAAAAATTTAACACCAGAGGAGGTGGCGAACGCGGTGTTCGAACTCCAAATGGTGAGAAATACAAAAAAAAATTTTCAATCTCGCGAAAAAAAAAAAAAAATCTTTCTCACGATCCGCTCCAGAAGAAGAGTGATCGGCCATGGCCGGGAGAACCAGATCTTTCCAGCGGTGCTCCGGACCCAATGCGAACCACTCTCCATATGGGTTCTTCCGTCCGAGGCGGGTAAGGAAGACGGGCAACCTTACAAAAAAATTAAGCGATCCCTGTCATTTTTCGCTTCGACCCGAGCTATTGCATTCACTACATGCTTTCATCAAGTTGGCACCCTGACACGAACCAAACACTTGTTATCACTGACTTGTTCCACCTGATCGAAATCGTTTAGTGTTTACAATTTCAATCATTCCTGAGACAATATAATAAACCGGTTCGGCTCGCAACGAAAACATTTTGCCATGTCAAAATAAGAAGGCCTTTTAATCGAGAGCGCATATCTCATGTGATGGTCGCGGATGAGGGAGGCCCCGCAACAAAATGCGCAGTCATCGCAGGAGCAGGTTTGCCTAAATGAAAAAAAAAAAAACACCCATCAACCTGAAACTGCAACCGAATTACCATCGGGTGACGAAATTTCTCAAACCACCCCCTAATGACATTACCCCATTCCCAACATCCCTGGGAGCGCGACTCACAGTTGCCGGCGCGTGAATTAGCAAAGGCAAAAAAAAAATTTAAAATATAATAAAAAAAATAAGAAAATTAAAACGATAGACAGGAATTTAATGACCAAACAAAGGATTGCGTGTTTGAAAGACGGCCTCGGACAAAATGGCGCACCTAAAAAAATTCCATTAGTATTTGCAATTATATAAGAATCATAGCGAAATCGCGAAAAAGGCTGCGCTGCGACCGACTTCGGAGATGCAACCCGGGACGCCGCAAACGATACCCGACCACGCGTGATATCAGACACCGCCTTCTACAACGGTTCAACGTCGGAGCCTCCACAACCCGCCTATATTTCCCCCTTCCGCCTAAGACCTGCCCGATACGCGGCCGGGCGAAACCGAACATCCAAATGATCGAGGCGGTCATCGAGGGACACAACTGAAACGAGAGCGGCGGAAGAACCAGATCACGGGTGCCCGCCTGCACGCCGCCACAAAGGTGAACGGTATCTGCTGCAGCGTCCAAATCTCCCGAATCAAAATTACATATTTAAATCTTGAAACCGTAAATTTGCGGTTTAAGCTGATATAATTTGACAGTGTTGAGATAATAAACAGACAGTCATATTATTTACTAAATGTTTAACTTTGCGAATATATAGATTTTGGAATCCAGTTGCTAAAAATACACATACTTGTACTTTGTATATGGACGCGTAAAGGATGTCATTGAATATTTATTTCTATACACGAAAAAATTGCTATCCGAGTTCCTCAATATTTCACCGCACAAAATGTATGTGGATGGCATCCCTGCGATCGTGGAAAAATGGCGCTTTCGACGAACGACATACCTCGACAGTTGCCAGTCGGAAGAACCACGAAGGATGCGCGACAAAACAGGTACGCATTCCGGCGGATTTTGAATTCGAGTTATCCCGATCGAACGGTTCCTTTCATCCAAGTCATTACAGAAACCAGTTATTTGTGTATCTGGACAATTTCGCGCTCCGGAATTTCCATTGTTCCCCAACTGCGATCCGGCGGAGCTTCTGAAGCCGCAGCGACCGGGATTTAACCAGGACCCGAAGACGGAAACGCCGTCCAAGAGCGAACCAAAACAGCAGCCGGGGAGTGACTTCGAAAATAAAGAAATAAGCTTTCCACATCCTGGCTGCCAAGTCACCGGGTCGTCCTTCCGGCGGAAGATGGGGAAAAGCTCACCTTTCGACGGCAAAGCAAAAAATTTAGGCAAACGCAGCGGGGGAACGAGAATTTACGTATTCGGGCGTGGAGATGAATATTTTTTTAAAATGCGTACGTATCGACCGAAAGGAGAAAAAAAATGGAACTAAAATCAGTCAAAGGTTAAGGTTAACGTAAAACCATAAAATACCGATGGAGGAAACTTTAACGTTCACGTTTGCAATGAAGGCAGATTGCATGCAATCGCGCAGCGAACGCAAAGGACTCGAGGTGCGTCCCGTTCGCGGGATTTTCGCAAGATGTGCCACGCGCCGGATGCGACCACGTTACCGTCGTCTTCCGGACGTTCCATCTTTGGCGACGCAACCGATTCGTCGGATCCTCGCCCGGCGCGCGCGCGACGACGAACGGAGGCAGCGTCACAGGCGGGCGACGCAGGTCGCGACGGGGTTTCCCCCTCCTCCGCCCCATCCCCTTTCCCTTTTCGTCAAAACCTTTTTCCTCGTCGCCACCGCCGAATAATGAAACGTCGAAGCGAACGATAAGCCCGACACGTCAAACCATTGTCGAAACGCTGATAAAAATGGAGATAACGCGATCCCGCGATGTCTTCGCGCGGAGCTGCGTCGAAATTGCACATTTTGCTTTTTCCCTTCGCCGAACGCAGAAGTTATCCCCCATCTGATTTGTCGCCGTCCACTGTGATTCAGTCGGAGAGCGTAAGCGATGCGAAGAGGAAAAGCGGACCGCTGCTGTCGCGAGAGAGAGAGAGAACGATGCGGGAGAGGAACGGTCGGGGCGACGGAAGTGGCCGGAATCGCCCAAAATTCCGATGGATTCACGTGCGGGAGGCCAAAAAAAAAAAAAAACAAGACGGCGACAGCCCGATGAAAAAGATTCCATCGAATCAGACAATTAAGAAATGTGGACGCGCAGGACGTGGCATTTACCTGTCTTTTTTTTCGTCTGCTGAAAGTTTTGCTGCAACCTCAGCGTATTTTGCAATGCGACTGAAGTCTTTTCGTCAAGATTCCAATTCCAATGTTTTTTTCATGCACTTAACGTGCGAAATGCTCCGATTCTGTGACGGTGATCACAGTGATCACAGCAAATTTGCTATGGGGAACGGACTCCCCCCCCAATAAAAAAACCGCTAAAATTCGTTAGGCGAAACAAACTTACGGCGGAAGATATAAATTTGCGTAGAAAGATAAATTCCGAAGGCTCCCGCGAAGGATGCGGTTTTTCTTCCATTTTGGCGTTACCCACGACTTTGGTTAAATCCTAAATCCACAGCAGAAACGTAAAGAAGGCACGCGTGCGTTGCTCATTTTATAAAACACATTGCAGGCATCGTGCACTGGGCATTATGGGAGAGCCGAAAACCTCCGAGCTGGGACTTTCTCATCTCGAAGCCTCCGAGATGAGCCTTTCCTATTTCGAAGCCTCCGAGATGAGCCTTTCCTATTTCGAAGCCTTTGAGATAAGAGCCTGCAACGAAAACGTTCTATATCCGACGAACGTTACAAGTATCACAATTTGGATGCCAGCATGCGGATATGCATCCCGCGATTATACGTGCGTCAAACTCAATCTTTCAGGGAATCCATGTGGGTTGCGAATCTGCAGGGCGAAAAAAAAAAAGTCCCACAAAGATCGATCAACAAATATTACACGCCGCTCCAGGAGTGCACTGGCAAGGCCTCCGGTGTATGCTCGCCGGAATTTACGTTGTCTGAGATTTCGGATGATCGTCGCGAAAGGCTGAAAACTGAAAGAAATAAGATGACCGGAGGAAACGAGCCGGCCAGGATTTCGAAATTTACACTTAATATAAGAGGGGAAAAAGAAATTATATACATTATAAAATGACATTATCCACCATTTTGGGTGCTGCAACGGAGATAATTATCTCCGACAATTTACAGCACGGTTATGCAGGTGGTGCCTCGTGCAAAAACTGCCGAACTTGACGCATACAAATGCCGGTACAAGAAACATACATGTGTATTTTTAGACCTAGTCCGATAATAGCGTACAGAGATAACGGGTTTTAGTCCAATCTCATCACGTTTCGTGTATGGTTAGGTTAATTTATATGCATTCGATTTATTTCAGGAGGAAGAGCGGGAAGCGGAAACGGACGTTGCGAAGTCGATCCGTTAACGAGAGGACTTTTTCCGTACGACAATTTTTTAAGGTCCGGGATTGGCGGCCGCAACGGAGAGGCTCAAGTTGAAAAGAAAAAATTTTCTTTTCTCCAGGTCGCGTGTTATTCAAACGGGTTACCTCACGAATTCAGTTTCAAGGTCACGGCGCTGTCACCCGTAAATGATCAAAAATCAAAATGGTGGTCAACTCGTTTTTCCTCCATTACGTTCGGAGTGAAAAACGTTATTTTCTCTTCCCTCCTACCTGTCGTTCTTCGGAAAAGTCGGAAACTGACTCAGTTCTTGTATTGTACTCAAGTTTTGCGGCTCCGCGGATATTCCCTGGGCCCTCTGCTTCCTCGCCCTCGGCTGGTGGCTGTTGTGAGCCCTGTGGTAGGGGAACACACTCTGGAATTTGTCCAGCTGGGACCGGAGCTCGATGATTTCCTTATCCCGCAGGTTGAGCTGGGCTTCGAGCTCCCGAATTCTCTCATCCTTCGCGGAGAGTATCGTCTGCAGCTCGGTGACGCTGCCCATCTCGAAGACCACGGCCTCGGGTGGGCCCTCCTCCGGCCCGCCGTTCAGGTGCCCGGCGTCGTCTTCCGAGAGACGGTGCGACGCGAAGCACAACGAATCGAAACACACGCGCATATAAGAACGCACTTGTCACATATAGAACACCGGCTTTTCACACTCTTCCCATGCACACGCGAAAAAAAAGGGAAAAAAGGGAAAGGAAAAGCCCGATCGCGCCGCGAAGTGTGGGCTTCGACAAAAGGAGAAAATAATTTTTCAAACAATAACAAATCGAAAGATCGACTTCTCGTTTTTCCGCGATCCGATGTTTTGCCTCTTCCTCTTCGCGTCCGCCCGCGTTACGTGCGAGGCATCACTTCGATTAATCGAAACAGCAGACGATGTTACGAATATTTCGCCGCACGATTCACAACAGCAAGCAACATGTGGCGGAACCACACCGAAAATTAGTTTCACACCAACTGTACACGCGCAACGAATGGCAAACGAGTACAAAATCTCGATGCGGCTTACATCAATGACAAAGAGCATGCGTTGAGCATCCGCAGCGCCTCTACAGTCAACCAGTCGAATCACGGGAGCGTGACCTTGAGCTAAGGATCGCTCACACAAAAGTCATCATGAATTCAATTTTTTTTTCTTTTGCTATTTTCGTCGTGAAATACATTACAAATTTCTAGGTTATGTAACTCCTCGCGCAGGACCGTATTCGGGGCGGTCTCAGCCTTCCGTGCAGGGTGTGAATCGCGGGGTCGTCGATGATCCGCGGAACTTTGGACGCGGAGGCTCCATCGCGGGATACCGCGACATTCAAAACGGCGGCATTAAATTTCCGATTGTGTCAGCGGTTCCCGTCCTGTAAATCCATCGAAAAGCCTCAAAAATCGGAATATTCCAAGAGCGGTCCCATTCACGGAGGGATGGGGGGTGATTTTCAAGGGGGATGGTTCATCCCAAGGATGGCGGTTCGAGAACCGCATCGACTGCCGAGTCAACGCGAATCAGCTCGGTCGTCAGCGAAAGACTCCGAAGGGTACCCGCTTCCGCTGCGGCATCGCCTTCGAGGAGACGGACGAACGCTCGGGTGTGGACGACACCCCCGCGGGCCTGCAAGGCTCCGAATTGGGCGCTCCGCCTGCGATCGCGTTACCCTGACTGTGCGCTACCGAACGGAATCCGAACGGTCCCAAAACGGCACTCCGAGCAGTTCGCCGAGCGCCTCGCATTTTCGCAACCACCCCCGGTCGGCTTTAGGCGCGGGAAACCGGGGCCGAATCCGTTGCCACGCTGCTCGACCGAACTCCTTCTGCTGCCCCGGCACCCGGTCGCAAAAGGAAACTCGCCTCACGAGAAAAAGAGGGTAATTTCCGTAAGGTCCGGGACTCTGGTTTTTAGCACGAGGCACCGTCCGTTTGTTGGCGCGCCATTTCTCACCCCGAAAGCTTCCGCGGCTTTTGGAACCTGCCGGATCGTCGGGACTCGTCGAAATTCGTTTGAAAATACGGCAGCGACGTAACGCCGTCCACGTCCCATCCCCAGCAAATCCCGAACTTAACAAAATTTATAGCAAACACCCGAAAGAAATGAAACCTTAAATTTTTAAATGTATAAAGCGGTACAATCGATGGACGAACGTAAAACTTTGTTCCATTAATTTTCGAGAAAATGCTAACTTCATTGCCGAATGCGGTTATAAGGTGACTTGTTCGTCGGTTTCATGAGTTATCTTGTAAGCGAATTTCACATTTATTTTTTTATAGGACTGCTAAAATGGAGGGAAGGGCTTGTATAAAGGGTTGTGAATGTAACTTTCAAATTACGCATATATGCACCCAGTTTTACGTGTATATATATACATAGATTTTTAATTTTCAGATTATATGTATCAATAAGATTTATAATTAATTTATATAAAAAAAATTAGTATTAGCACAAAAGAATATTGAATCATTTAAGCAAGGATGAGGAAGAAACTTCTTTATTCTTACATGTATTTCTTTATTCTCTTCATACTGGGGCTCCTCTAGAGTATTTTAGTTACAAATAATCTAAGGAAAAGAAAAAGAAATATTAAATCTCTGAGAATCTATCATTTAAAAAAAATAGTAAAAAATACATTTTATACAAGCTTATATATATATTATTATTTTTTTTTTTTTGGCTTTCATGTTTTTCTTCTTTACTTTTTTCAAATACACACAAAATCCCCAAACTTTAAACACAATAATCCAATGTCGAAACGAAATCAATTTAAGATCCGAAAATTTTTTTTTGTGGCTACATGATATATTTGCCATTGATAACAATCTTTATTTAATTTTAATGGAATGATTTTAGTTTTTTCTATAGTACAAACTGACGCTCGCATTTTAATTTACACAATTTTAAGTTAATTATAAATCTAATTTTTATGCGAATAATTACATGCATACGTAAAGGTTATATCAAAACTAAAAATTTTTTAAATCCATATTTTCGGTGACGATGCATGGAATTAGTAACAAATTATTGTTTACAAATCTCTGCAAATAAGAAAACTAATTTAAAACATTATAGTATATTTATATGAAACAAAATGTGAGAGGTCAATGAGATTATTTTTGTTCATATAAGGGGTCAATTACCGTAAATAATTTGTGGAAATTCCCGATTTGAGAAATAAACGAAAATACGTCAAAACGTATCAAATGTATAAAACAATAATATCATTTTATTGTTTTACGATCAAAGTTTTGAAAGTTACTTGTCGATCTCGTGATATTGTTGCTCTCGCCAAACGAACCCAAAAACGTATTATATTTTATTGTTTTCCTTTTAAAAAAAAAGACAATTAATCCGCATTATTTTTTGAAATTAATATAATTCTAGTATATCACATACTCAACAGCATCGTGCAGGAGAAAAAAAAAAATATGACAGGGGGCACCCGGGTTTGAACCGGGGACCTCTCGATCTGCAGTCGAATGCTCTACCACTGAGCTATACCCCCACGATGCATATTAGTGCGAAATATTCCTACTTAATCGTCAATCAGTTAAATTTCGTAAGTTTTCAAAGCGATGTTTTCGCGGTTGCCGCTCGCCGGCCGCCTTTTTGCCGTGTAACCCTCGATTTTGGACGGCAAATCCGAAGACTTTCATCCCTTATGGAACGACCGACGTCGTTCGCTTCCTCTTTCCGACCTCCGCCGTGTCTCCCGTCATCGCGACTCTTCTCCCGTCGTGTCCGGCGGCACGGGTTCCCTCGACGGTGCATCTTCCGAGCCTTGGCCCGGAACGCGGCCTCGGGCGCACGCGAACCGCGCGGCCCGTCGCGAGATGGAAAAAAATCGCGCGGGGAGGGCGCGGAACGTCGGCCGGGAACGACGATTTCAGTGGTTCCTCGCTTTCGCGTTAGATGGAAGCACGAATCGAAAACTCGCGTTAAAAAGTGGGATAAAATAAAGTGAAAAATTTTTTTTTTTTTTGACGCCCTTACTTTATGTTTCTCAAACTAAGTGACCGAATCATTTTACATTTTTAATTTTTCGCCCCGCGTTAAGTCTTTTCGTTCCACATGGCCCGAACGAGATTTTGACTGCTTTCATGTAGCACATTTGAGGACCCGTCTGCAACGCAGGGGGTGTAGCTCAGATGGTAGAGCGCTCGCTTAGCATGCGAGAGGTACGGGGATCGATACCCCGCACCTCCAAGAATCATCTTTTTTTTTTTCTGCTTAAGCAATTCGTATAATTTTTCGCGCCAGCGTACGCGGACGGATGTTTCTTCGTTGTCTTTCCCTTATTCCGCGCATTTTTTTTCGTCGACCTCCAAAAAGCTTCGCCGAGTCGCTCCGAGCCAATTTCGAGAGTGGCGGGACCGGGTCGATAGGGAAAACTAAGCGGAGAAAACAATGTTATCCAGGAGCAAAACCTCAAGTGAAATTTTCCGAAATTGAGTCCGTATTTCATGGAGAAAGGAGAGGGCGTGGCCCCGCGTCCCCCGAGGTAACTAAATGTATGAGGTGCTCCCATCCGACAGCACATTTATAACCGGCCTCTTCCCGCATGCAGACGCGGATGGTGGGGGCGTCTTTCTTTCCGGAAGTGATCCCGAATTTTCCCGCATTTTACGGGCTTGCACGTTCGCACGCGCTCTGTTCCCAAGATTGCCGGGACAATTTCTGCCGGGGATTCGCGGCGAGGCCAAGAGGTCTTTTTTTTTGGGCGCGGGGGAACGGAGAAACTTGGCCGTTGGACGTTCGGGGCGAGGGTTCAGCGATGCCCGCCCCGAGGGGGCAGCGGTCGAATGCGCGGGGGCCCGCGAGTCGGGCAAGAAACTCGCGGACGCCTACCACGGAAAAGCGGTCCGAACCGTTCGCCGCTGACGATTTTCGACTTCTGGGGGCGGCCGACGAAGAATTAAGGATTCGGCTTCTGTTTTTCGGCCCCTTTCTCAATCGGTTCGTTGCTCGATGTTCGCTTATGTGTGCGTCGGTAGTTGGTGACCGTGGAGAGCGTCAATTACGGCTCATTTAGGTGAATTATCCTTTTTGAAAGGAAACGATAAAGCATCCAGCTAACTAATTACGGGGTAAATTAACAGGTTAAATTAGGTTTCGTCGATGTTTTGCATTATGCGCGAACGTCATTTTAGCCCGGGGGCTGTAACTGGAAAGCGCCGCCGCGGCCCCCCCGGCAAAATTTTCTTACTGTTTGAACCTTTCTCCGGTTACCTTTCCCTTTACGCAGTCGGTTTCTGCTCTCTTCCCTCTTGATTTTCCGCGTCCCGCGTCTGGTGCGGGTTGGCGGTGCAATCCAACAGCGAAGGTTCGCTCCTTTATCGACGAAAAAAAACAAAATAAAGCTCGCCCCGACGGGGGATTTTCCCGATTTTTCATCCGAAGTTCGGGTGGCCCCTCCCCGTTCCCGGAGCAGAACATCAAAATTAGGAAAATATCATAATAACCGAGGATGAAAAGGGATTAGCCTCGAAAATGAATTTCCGAACGCTGTTCTTTTTTCAAAATAAATTTTTTATCCGGAGGAAAATGATGATGGAAATAAATTTTTTTGGGGCTTTGATTGAAAATCCGTCCGATCAATTAATCGGAGATTTTTCGGGTGCTCCGGGTGAATAAAACCTGGATTCGGCCCTGGTTTGATCAATAGAAAAACTTGTGGAAGTGGGAAAATTAACTTGATCGCTTCGTGAAAATTGTTTTGACGAGGTAATTGGGAAAAGAATCGAAAGGTTCGGGCAATTGTCCTTTCGGAGGAGGTGCCGGGGCGCTCCGGGGAAGTGGGGAAGCCTTTCGAGTCATAAATCGAATCTCCTCTCGCAGAAGAGATAACGATGTTAGGACAATCAGAACGAGGCAATCAGCCGTCCCTCCGAAGCTGTTGGGGTCACCCAAATTCAATAATGCTTTCATTTTTAACAATCTTCCGCGCGCTCTGCGGCGGAAGGTTCGCACATCTCGAAGGATCGCCCGTCAAAAAAGCGGCCGAGGAAGCGTTTCCCGGGTAAAATTCGGCAGAAACCTTCGGCTTTGGGTTCCCCCGCGGAGGGGTAAAGCGATTCTGCTAAAAAGTTTGCCCCGAGAAGAAGACGTCGTCGGGGACGGAGGAGAAAAACGTCTGCGTAAAAGCGAATTTAAGGCCGGCAGAAATTTTGCCCGTCTTTCCCCCTTCGCCCCGGCAAGGAACGACAGGAGAGAACGGACGGGCGATGGTCTGCGTTTTAAACATTTAAATATTTTACTTTAACTGCAGTCTAATTGACTTTAATCCGCTTTTCAACCTGACACTCATTGATTTACCGGGATGCAGAAAAAAATTGAGTTTCGGGATGAAAAGGCACGCATTTGGGGATGCGTCCGTAACGTATGTCATTAAAAATCCGGGAATCAACCCCCGTGTAAGTCGGGGAAAGGGGCGACGGATGCAACGACTGAACGAGAGGTTCGTTTGAAAAAAAAAAAAAGGAAAAGAAAGTCGGGCGAAAGGGAGGTTCGCATTCTAGTTTTTAAAATAGTCTGAAATTAAGTTTAAAAATATGAAAAACTCGAAGATGGTTGAAGCCCTCGAACGGGATATGGACTGGCATGAATAATAAATAAACTTATCGTTTAGTTCATATTTTTAAGAAGGATATTCGGATATGAAATGAAATTTGCATGGAAAAGAGAGAAAGATCAAAGAAACGGCCGGGACGCAATATACGGGAAGCCCCCATGCTTAGCTTCGACGGCAGAGGTTTTCCACAGCCCCCGCCATTCTTCCCTTTCGACCCCTCTTCCGGTAAAGGCCGTTTTGAGTTTTCCAAAGCGAAATCGTAAACCGATTCAACCCGGCTCCGCTCGTTTTGAACTTATCGTGGAAGTAGAGAGATTTCCCGCGGAAGAATACCGTCAGAACCCGCCGGTTTTCCCTCCCTTTCCGCCGCCGCAGCTTCCTTTCCCGGGCACCCCACGGTCCCCCGACCCCCGGCCACCCCCGAAAACCCGATAGAAAATAGGCCGCACTTTCTCTTGCCCGTCTCCTATCGCTTCTAACAAACCTTTTTCATCCCATCCGCCCGGAAGGAGAGAATCCGGTGCGTTTTGTCTCTGTCTGAAGGGAAAAAACTCAACTTTCGGTTCAGCATCTTCCCCGGTTCCGTAATAATGGTAAAATCATATTGATCTCCGGGTCGCGATCTACGTGAACGGACTGAATGCGAACCTCACAAAGGGATGAAGCACGAAGAATTCGGCGCAAACGCCACTGACGTGAGAAAACGACATGTTTACGCGGAGGCTCTATCACTGCCTCCCTTCCGGTTCGTTTTCACCCCCCAGGCAAAGCGAAAATGCAGAAGGAAAAACCTTACCTTCCGGCAGTTTTTTTTTTTTTTTCTGTCCGCGATGCATTATTGAAACGGGAAAAATGTACATGCTCTTCATCAGCTCTCACGGGGGCATCGCGGTGAGTTTACGTCCCAAATACCTCCCATCCTAAATAATACATAAGCCGAAACAACACATCTAACGGGCGAAAAGCTAGACGTAAAGCTTAAAAAGTAAGGGAAAAATAAAGAAAATACAAATATAAGCACGATGCACGCAATACGTCGAATAAATTTCAAGTGCAATAGCTCATTTTCCACTTTTCCAGCGCTTAAACTTTCGACGACGCTAAGAACTACGCAAATCATTTATACAGGCGTTGCGTCGCTTACTTCCGTTATAACATTAGGTTACATTCGCAGAGGTATCTTCGAAAAATCTCAAAAAAATGGAAAGCGAATCTTTTCCTTTTTTTTTTCCCTCAAAGAACAGGCAACAACACAGAAGACTCGGAGAATTGAATTTGCGAATGAAAAGTTTCCAATACCAAAGTCTCAAATCAACTTTCCGGAATTTCCAATACATCTCCACTTTATATTCAATTCAAAATGAAATGCATCGAAATCAAAAAAAAAAAAAAATATAGGAGAAGGATAAAAAAAAAAATTTTGAAAAGTAAAGCAGGAAAATCAAATTTAACTCGAGATTCGCCGTTGGAAAACGCACAACGCGGCGGAAGACGGAGGGGAAAAGCGGAAAAGGCTCCTTGTCTGTTGCCCCGACCGCGGACGTATCTCGCTCTTACCCCCCCCCGCGGCAAACGGCTGTTCGAGCGCGAAAAACTCCGGTTCTTCGGCTCCTGCTGGAAACCGTCGAGGAGCAGGTAAAAACGAAACAAACTTCATCGCGCCTTCATTCACCGGAGAAGAAATCATCGCTCCTCGGCCCCGATCGTTCCCGGATAATCGCAGTGGCGACAGTCGCGGAAGGAACTCCACGCTACTCTACTGCCACGAATTATTAAGTGCCCCTTTCCGGGGTTGCGGCCGGTTATTAATAATTGCTAATAATAAACCGTTTAAACCAAATTTTACACATGTATATTATCGTATCGCAATATCTTAAGGCGTCCGTTCGAACTCGCGGTTGGCTCGCGATGTATCTAAAAATCGGCAGTTAAAGCTTCACATATGGAAGAATGCTGAATTAGTATTTTTGATATGTGGCGGATGACCGCTTACTGTCACCGCTCGACACATAAAATGATGGCACTGTTCGAACCCCCATCAGTAACTTCACGGAGGACTTTTTGAACATTCCTTGGACAGCAAACCTGCTCCTTTCGCACATGCAAAGTTCGAAAATAAAAATAATATAATGGTTGTGATGCAGCAGACAAATCTGCCAGAACACTTTTCAACGTCCACAACCACGTACATTAATATATAGTATAAACGATGTAAAATATTTATAATACTTAAATGCATGAATAGCAATAAGTATCATGTAATTATAATTAATATATGTAAATAACTACCAACGTTTTTAAGCAAATATATTTATACACATGGTATCATTTAAGTGGATAATTATAATTTTCAGGCTTTAAGCTCCACACAAATAATATGCATTAAATTTTTCCTTCAATAACTCCATTTTTATATAGGATTTTTCTTTAACTTTACGCCTTTAAACGGACGTTTGATGCGAATTTTAAAATATCGGAGCGAACGTATGCAACGTTAGCAAGTGATGGACGTTCTTAACCTCGATGCAAGCACATATTTTTATGCATTTCAATCCGTAAAAACGAAAATTATAACAGCACTCCAAATATTTACCACGTGCCTATATTATTTTGTATTTTTATGGAGATTTCCGAGACTCCATTTTGGAAACCGCCCTACGTATGCATATGCATATTTGTGATTCAAAGCTTGATTAATACTTCACATAATTTAACGTCGCTCGAATGTAATGTTCGCGTTGGAGAATTGGGTTAATCCATTCCTGTCGCTGATTTCTTGTATATATATATATATTCATACATAAAAATTTCGCTATTCGCTGCTTTGTTCATTTTTAACATTTCAAACAACTGAGTTGCACACTGAATGGTTCAGCTGTAATATATTTTTAACACCGTCACAGTATTTACGCGAATTTTCACAGTTTCACATGCATTGTCAGGTTACTTAGGTCAAATACTTGAAAATCTGACAACAGTTTATATGGTTTATAAAATTTTAACTTTCGAAACCATTGTGAAATTCTAATGAAAACAACGTTGGCTGTTGATTAGTAATAAAAGTGCATATCAGATGATGCCTTTGTACCTGCGCATCTCGTTGAAAGGAAAAAAACATGTAGTGGGTATTGCGATAATATTGCATTTGTAAATTGAATATCAGAGCACGATTTATAGACATCGGACACTTTTCAATTTTAATCTTACGTACGGTTATGAAATTCCGTCATCATTTTCTTCGTGACTTTTGCAGATGTGATAGGAGCAAGTCTGCATCCGGGGGGTGTTCAAAAAGTGATCGGTGGGGTTGCCGAAGACGTGCGAATCAATGCTTACATTTCCGCCTGTTAGCCGGTGGTGGCGAGCGGCTGTCGGGGTCGGTCCGGCATTGGCTTAATTTCCACGATTTCGGAGCGCGGCGACATCCGAATTTTCGGGTTTGTCGCTCGTCTTCAGCCTTCCCCGGGTTTTCGGAAGGGGTAAAGTCTCGGCTCGATTTTCCTCCCCTCCGGAGCTCCCATCGCTCTTCCGCATCCGGGTGAGGTTAACCCAATCCGTCCCGGGGCTCGCGGGCAAGCCGCGCAGAGGAACGGGCGCCACCCCCTCCCGGGAGCCCGCTCCTCGATGCGGCGTACGCGCACATACGCAGGCCACCCCTTGACGCATAAAGAGAAATTAATCCCGAAATATTCGGAATTAATGAAATTAAAAAAGTTTTCGGTTGAAGAAGGATATTGCATTAGAAAGAGACCAGCCGTAATAAGCACAAAATTAATTTCCGTTTTTGAATTCATTATTCAGAATGTTTTTCGCGGCACGTCTCTATCGAGAGTTCCAGTAACTGATTTACCATTTTCAATTTTGTGTTTTAATAAAGTCGAAAATTAGGTTTCGTCAACCGGAGTTTTGCAAGTCTTCCGGCGGACTTTACCGAATTAGTTTTGCCAAGCAAATTGCCGTGCGCTTCCATTTTCGCTGCCGCTTTTTTTCTCTCTTACACCCCCCCACCCCGCTGCGCCACCTTTTCCCTCCCCTGAAATTGAGTTATCCCGTAGGAAAATATCAGAAATCCCGGAGCTGAAAAATCCCGTTTCGAAAGCACACGCTCGCCCCCTTCCCGGTCCCATTACTCCTCCGCGAAATGTATCGGAATATTTTATTCCGTAATTTGCCGTACGGGAGAAAAACAACTTTTTTTTTTTTTTTTCGGTCCGCAGAGAAAAGTATGAGAGAACCGGAAGGTGACCAAGGGGTGCGGCGCTTCCGGAACGCAATCGGAGGCATTTTCCGCGGGGTGCCTGTGTGGGGGGGGCGCTCCACGGTTTGCTCGCGAGACCCGGGATGCCCGTTCGAATGCTTGATTTCCGATCGAGATTTTTGCACACCGGAAGAAGCGGCGGTTCGCGGGAACGGCCGAGGAAAGGACGGACCTCGGGGGCAGATCTTCCGGGCCGGGAAAAGATCCTTCGTTAACGCAATTAAGGTCAGCCGAATAAAAAGAGGAGACCCGTCGGGGGTTTCGGAGAGGGCAGTCGGCGGTCCAAGGAAGAGAAACGAATAATGCGATTAAGCTACTCGCGTTACCGACTTCCTTTTAATCGAGTCACGAAAGGCATTAACATCGTTATGCCGGAAGATCCCGCGGGAGTTTCGACTTCTCAGCTTTGCTTGGCAAACACCGACGGGAGGGATGAGGACTCCTCGAGGATCCTCTCCCCCGCGGATTCCGGAGCACTCTTTCCCGTTTTTCCACGACGCAGCTGCCACCTACCACCCCCTCCTGTATCGTGAAGGCCCCGCTCCCGCTTTCCCTCCCCGTTCCCGCCGGAAAAATGAAGAACGGATAATCGAATTCGCGGACCGATAACTCAAAGAAGAGGAAGTTGCAAAGTCGTCGCAGGGGGCGCAGGATTGGGGGGGATGGAGCGGCGGCAGCCAGGCTTCGGGCGGGGCGTGTGAAGGGCTAGAGGCAGGCAGTTATTTACATTTACAAAATAAAGCTTAGATAATCCCCGAAATTTTATTTTATTCGTGAAGGGAAGCATTTACTTGCCATTAGAGAGACTTTCGGTCCCAAGACGCCCGGGATTGGATTAAACTCCGGCAAATATATTGTTTTGTGTTCCTTTTTTTTTTTTTTTTCCTGCCGAGCAAGCTTATTTTATTTTCCCCTTTTTTTTTAATGCCGCTGTTTTGGGTTAGTGGGACATCGCGCCCGGGGGCGAAATTATTTGAAAAAATACCGCGTTTAACCCGGGGGGGCACCCCCCCCCCCCCCGGTACGTCGAAAATTCGAAATACGCAAAAACATTCAGCAACAACGCGATCATCACAAAAATTCGTTCCCGAATCGCGTTATTCGTGCAGCGTTTTTTAAAAAACGCAAAAATGTTTCGACTTCGCACACAAAAATTCACTCGCACACCCCGTGAATAGAAATTAACCCCCGTGATTGTATAATTTTAGGATACGGAATCATTACACAAACAAAAGAAATTAAATCGTTCATTTTTTCTTTTTTTTTGCGTCAGGTACTTAGTTTTCTTTTTCAATGAAAACATCAAATTTAACCAGCGGCCTCAAATAGATCCCCACATCATTGAATAATACCAAAAAAAAAATTCAACGTTATTTGTACACGTTCATACAAATATATCCATGCAGTTACCTCGCCATGTACGAATACAATTAATCGTATTTGTTTTGTCGCGCCCATTAAAAATTAGGTTAAAACGTTAAGGTGTACGTGTGAATGAATACAAATATTACGTCAATAAATGCTCGGTGCGTTAAACTACATTTTAAAAAATTATTCCATGATGTCGATGAAAATAGAATTTTGAATTAACCATCAATTTAATACTGCGAGAGAAGTTTGGCGTGGAATATGGAAGGCTATACGAAATGTGTATACGAAAATTTTCAACTGAAATTTATTTCGAATGCGATAAATAACATCTACAGACAGATATTTACTCCTTTTAATATATGTTATATGGAAATTATTTGATTTATTGGGAAAAAGTTGATAAGATATGTGATATATATGTAGTATAAATATAAAATGATTATATATTTGTATATGAATCTGACCTTTGAGAATTCACGTCATACAAAAAAAAATGTCATTTCAAGAGATTTTTCCCAGCATATTTTTCCTTCTCGGTTTCCTGCCCGGGAACGGTAACCAATGAAAAAGAATGCCTCCGCTATGCGAAATCGAATATAGAAAATATCAATCTCAATCTGGAGCAAAGTATACACCGAGAAAAATAAATAAAATTTACATAACTTTAAACCTCCACGTGGTGCGATTCCCCCTCTCATTTCCTATCCCCTAAGAAATAGAGTGATGGCAGGCGAGCGAGACCCCGCCTACTTTTATACGTCACGGGAAATTTATACGCTCCGCTATAATCACAACGTATCGCTGAATTTTTGATAGCCGCCGCCGAAAGGGGGGGGGGAAGCCTCGGAAGGGGGAGAAGGTGGAGATGCGGGTGTGCGCTCCTCCCCGAGGCGATACTTCCGCCGGAAAATTCGAAAAAACGAGGGCGGAAAAAACCGGAATCCGGCACGCCGGAAAGGGAACCGCGGTCGAAAGCGAAAACGTTGTGAATTTCCCTCTCGCGACATTGTTTTGGGAAATTAAGGAGAATGTTGTTTAACATCACTGACTGATTGAAAGTTGGTTGAGGGGAGGGAATGGAGGGGAGGGAAAGGAAAATTCAGCTCCGTGATCGCTTACAAGGGGCGGTTCACAGTCCACGCGCGGTATTTCACGGACGATATTAAAACAAAAATAAAGTATACATACATATATATACACACATATAACAGGGAGAGATTTTTTTTTTTTTTTTTTTTTTTAACCGGACACTGCGAATACTGTGCCGACAAACGCTTACCAAAAATCATCGGAAAGTTGCGCCGGGCGCCTGTTCAAGTGAAGAAGAGCAAAAGGAAAAAGTGTTTCCGTGAGATGAACGGTGAAATCATTCCGGTTTTATGGGAGTTCTAGCCTGGTTAACTATCCGACGTGAGATGGTTACAAGAGATGGAAGATTTGCGAAGTGAGGTATATATGTTTGTATGCACACACACACACACACACACACACACACACACGTGCATGTACGCGTTCAGCAGCATTTTACCCGGTTCAAAAGCGCAACCTGTCCCTGCCCGGCAGGAGCCCAAGCGAATTTTCACGCAAAGATCCCGGTATACCGGACGGGAACGGCAGCTAACGCCAATTAGTTCTCAAACACGAACATGTAATTCCCCAAAACCGTTTCCCATTAAAACCTGTCGGTTTCTCTAATCCGCACCTTGTTAACGAAGACTTAATATTAATTTACCTTATTAAGCAGCGTTCGACGGCACCGAAGAGGCGGCTTCAACACTTGCAGCAACCTCTTTCGGATGAGAAACCCCGGTTCCCGCTAAGATAAGCACAAGATCCCGCCTGCCGGATTAAGTTTATATGATTTTCGAGCGCATTAATCTTATTTTAATATTCATAGAGAGAAAGGATACACGCGGAGAGAGGTAAATAATAGCGGGAGCACGTATCTTATCCCGTTTTCCCAAAGTAGATGGGGGGATGCGAAAATCAGCATTAATTGGCTAATGGGATATGCCCGGTGCGAATCCGAAGCGCATCCGCACCCTTCCGGTCGGTGAAACGTCGCCGCACGAATTTGAGAACTTCCGCTTGAGGAATGGTGGAAGATGAGAAATCATTGCTGTAGACGCCGACAGCAGAAGAGATCCGCCTCCGGAGCCGAACATAAAGTCAATTATCAAGTTTAATGTATTAAATATGAAATTACCTCGTAAAGATAAATTTAGAGGCCCTTTTTTTTTCTTTTTTTTTTTTTTTTTTAACTTTAACGTTAACAACGAAATTGCCTTAATAACTTTCTTTTATTGAAAGTATTATTATTAAAATAATTTCACGCTTTTTTAAACAGTTTTCCCTTTGTAATAAATAATTTACGTGGTTTGTGAAGTTTTTTTTTTTCTTTCTTCCTTTTAAAAGACGGGGTTCACTTCCTGGCCCCGTTTAATCCGCCCTCCCGAAAGGGGCTCGGGGTAGGTATCGCGAGGTTTTTCCGCGTTCGCCGTCCTTTTCCAACTGCGGGCGCGGGAGAGAGACGGAAAGAGATCCTGGCGGGTTTAACAAGAGTTAACAAGCTAAGCGAGAATGATCTCTCAACCCTGTCCTGCTGACTAATTATCTCATTAGGACGGACGAATTATTCTAACCAAGGACAGTCGAATTGAAATTGGTGTCAATGCTAGCGCTGGGAAAAGCGTTGGGATACCCGAAGATGCCGCCCGGGGGGAGATTTTTCGGGGGGGTGAGGTGCGGGGGGCGGGAAAAAAGGTAGGACGGACGACAGGATTGAACGGAAAGCGGCGGAGATCACATTTCCGTTTGTTGAAGGCTCGGAAAATCAGTGGAGGCGAGTGGCAACGCGACCAACGCCGCACGCCAAAACAGAGAAAGGAATGAAATATTCACGGGATTCGCGTGTCATTCAGAATCCATCGAGTATACGCGGGGAAATTAAATCGGGGCCTCTTAACCTTTGCTCACGTCTCGCTGCAGCTTTCGACTTTCCCCCGAAAGGTTCCTGCCTCCGCTGCAGATCGGCGGGAATAATTTATTTACCCGGGCGATTGGGTTGTTTTCCAACATGGCGGGAGATGGAGAGAAAGGCGGATAATTACGGCCGTTATTAATCCGATTGCGAATTGCGCGGCGGAGATCGAAAGGATCGCCACAGGCCGCTGACGCGGCAAAGGCAAATTCACCTTCCTTCTCCGCTGGGTAACTTAACCAATTAAGCTCTGCGGCGTTCCCGTCCCCGAACGTGTCACGTACCGAAGAACGCCTCTTCCAGTCGCTTTCCATCAGGCGCGATCTGCGCAGCATTAATTTTTTTCCGCAGGTCAGACGCGGCCTGCGACGGCGCAAGAAAACCAAAATAGCCCCCGTACGAAAGCGGGAGCTGGGACCGTCTTGCCGGCGATCCGAACCTGGGGAAGAAAAATCCCGGACGGCGATTAAAAAGGCTCTCGCGTGCAAATTCCCGGGTAATATTTCGCACGAGTTTCCGGCCGTCGTATTGCCTCCCCCATTTAGGGGCGAAGGCGCTAACCCCCCCGACACCGGCCGCACGTGCATCACAGCCAAATTTCTCGCACGTCGAAATCTTCACCCTAACATCCCGCCGAGATGCTTAAGGCCGGAGAAATGGAGTAACTGCTACATTCGAAATTTCCTCTGCATGTTACCTTTTACACGGGAACGCGGCATTACGAAAAATGACTATAGATTTATAGCGTAATTTAAGATATGGACTGCAGCAGCCGGAGTATATCATCTCTTTTGCGTTTATCTCAACATATATAAATCCCGAAACGGTTAAGTATATTTTAAAATTTTTATTATTATTATTATTATTTTTTTTTTCTTCTCTCCTCATAACGTATTTTATGAACGTTGAGAGCTGCCGTTTCTCGTTCCCGGATCACGGTATGGAAGACAAAGGCCGTTGTCTCGGAATGTTCCGCTGCGTTTTAAACATTAAATAATACAGCGGAGTAAGCAGTTCGGTTAGCCTAACTTAATTTTGCACGTTACGGAAGCAAGGAGGCGCTCCAGTTTTTAAAATCTCGGTTTAAGTATCAAAAAAAAAAAAAAACCCCCGCAAGCGTAAATAAAATGCTACGATTTATATTTTTCTAAACTTTTATCGCGCAACTTTTTTCGCACGTCGAAAAATTAATCGATTTTCATTTTTGCCGGGGAAAAGAAAAGCGCAAGCGGACTTTCGAACGACAGCAGAAGCCTCCGAACGATTTCGGATCGCTCCCTCCTCCGGCAGCGGCGGCCAGGTACATTTTAGGATCGATTCCGGGACGCCCTTCGGCCTCGCTTCGAGAGATCGAATAACGCCGCGCGCACGGCGGCGGCAATTAATTGTGTTCGTCGATTTTGCAAAATCCGAACGGCCTCCGAGATTTTTTTTTTTTTTTTTTTCTGCGTTTTCATCCGGGATCGGTCGGGCTGCGAATCCCGGCTGAATTTTCCCCGGTCGCGGCGTCCCGGGAAAAGCGCGATCCGCGACTGACCGCCGGAAGTGCGATCCGCTCGCCAAACGGGTCCCCGTCGGTCGGTCGCTGCGGGATTCGGCAGCACCGGGAATCGGAGCCGTCGGCAGGGGTCACAGGGAATTGGAGCTGTCGGCTCTGTCGCTCTAATCGGGAACTTCCTCATATGCGGTTCACACCGGGTTAATCCTATTACCCCGCGTTCGCGCCTAATCTTTCGCATAATTGCATTCGCGCACGGAAATCGTCGCCGGCGGACGGGGGGGGAGAGAGGGGTTGGGGGGTGTGTGCGAACGGGAGAGAGGGGTAGGTGGAGCGGCCGCACAAATTCTTCTGCGTGAGTCAAGAGTGTGTTTCGTGAAAGCGAGAAAAGCTAATTGAGCTTAATTTAATAATTGCACAATTAAGGCATTAATTGAACACGCGCATGATGTCATAACTAATGGAAGCGGAGACGCACTGGTCAGGATGAGGCTGCATATTTTATGGAGCGTTGCGCTGACGTCTTTCGACCTCCCCTGCTCCGGCGACCGGTCTCCCTTTCCTCCGACAGCATCCCGAACCTTTCCGGGCTCTCGCCTTAAACGCCTCCTCCTTCTCCCTCCCCACCCCAAAACCGAACCTTTCCGTCGCGTGCCCGCTGCGCCGAGAGACAGCGCCCGAAGCGTGGACCTCGACTCAGGGCGCGACGCTCATCCTTCCGTCATCGCAAATCGCGGAAAAACCGACGAGGAGTCCTTTACCCGGACGGTCAACCTTAAGAGACCGTTGCCGGCATGGTCCCGCAACGGCTCCGGAGTCGTGCAGGATTTGTGATACCACCGCAGCCTTTCATTTCCCCAACATCCGCGAGAGAAACTTTGCGTCTGGATGCTTCGTACCTGGGAAACACGAAATCCGGGGAACCGTCCGACTCGTCGGACTGCCTCCTGACGCGATCGGCTGACAAACCATTTAATATTCCTCAATTACGTACTTCCGTTCTTCCTACAAACACGGGTGTCACTTAGGGGAAGGGTGAACGCGCCTGTGCGCCGGGGGTTTGCCGCGTCTTCGGGCCGCGATTCAGCGACGGTTCGGTCGCATCCGTTTCCTGTCGTCCCTCCTGTCGCGTTTTAACGGTGACGCAAAGGCATCGGGCGAAGCGAGGAAGGTTCCGGGAGCGGACAGCCTTCGAGGAGCTTCCCTTTCCTTTATCCCGGGTCCATTTGTTGGTGACTCACTCCAATTTAATCCTTAAGGAGATGATCTAATGAGATGAGTCTCGCGTGCTTAAAAGGCAACCTATGCGCATCCCATGGCTTAACGTTAGATTAAATTACATCGAATTAGGATTAATTTACACAGTTGCCGCCTTCCTGCGTTGACGCTTAAATCAAAAAGCTCAATTGACTCTTTTGACAGCGTCCGCGGCATTTCGGGGGATGCGAAACACCCCGCGAAAAAAAAAAAAAACGGATTTATCGCGGCGTAAGCGAATTAGGGATTTCAAAATGGGATTATCCGATTGATCACTTCCGCTCTGGCGTTTTTTTTTTTTTTCCAGATAGCCAGTCACCGGGGGATGTTCTGCTACCATTGTCCGCCATCTCTTCATCCCTCCTCGGCTCCGAGGCTCCCGACGTTGGACTACCCGTTCACGCCGACGCACCCATGTAAGTACTATCGACCGAGCTGCAACCACCCTTGACCGGCTTCCACCCGACGGGGTGGAGACCGGAAATTTCAACGATCGGAAATGCAGCGGTATTCGACCTTTTTCTTTTTTTTTTCCTCAAAATCCGATTCGAGTTGCGCACGTGAAAGGGTTGAGGGCTCCGCAGAGTTAAGGGTAGGGAAATTTTTTCAGGTTATTCGAAGGACGATTGCCGTTTGTTACTGCTCATCAAAAGAGCAGAAGACGATAAATTGTTTTGTTTTAAATGAAAAAAAAAAAAAAAAAAAACATCGCGAAATCGTCCCTGACCAGAACGAGACGTGGCGAATGTTGGCAATCATGTCCATTAAAGCGAATGATTCATTCCCCGGGCCGGGGGCCAGGCTCCTTGTTAAGCAATCAGCATCTGATTCGATCAAAGACGGAGCCCATATGATGAAGCTCATGTTATTCAAAACCAGCATTATTAAATTACTTAAATTATCTCAAGGAATTACCATCGATATCGTGTAATGGGAGCGGCGTCGGCGGCAGCGGCGGCCCCGCGCTGCAGCGCAAGGGTTGTCACATTTGATTACGGCATGTCAAAAGCGAGCTCCCCGCCCTCTCAGACCCGATTCCCTTGAGGTATCCCGCTCCTGTAATTATCCCGACAGCGCCCGAGAGTAAGGAAATGCCAACTTTTAACCTTCGGCAGGGCTGCCAACCCGGGCTCTTGGCATCTTCCTTTTTTTATTTCCTTTTTCTTTCCCCTTTTCCGCTTCGGCTTCGTCGGCAGCATAAGCGGGAAAGCGGGCGAGACTGAAGGACGGAACGCGGCCGCGGAGGAAATTGGGGAATTTATGCTTGTTTTGCCTTTCTTTTTTCCCCGCGCAAAGCGCGCTGCCCGCGAGGAGAAAGGAAGGCGGCAAATAATTGACGGAGTCGGTCGAGTTCACGACCGGGTCGGGTTATGTTGCCTCCGATCCGAAATCGGATTGAATTATCTGGTTCGGGGCGGATAAATCTTCGAAAATTTTCACGGCGCGCGCCACCCCTTCCCGGACCGGACGAAAAGGGCGAAATTCCAAACCGGGATACATCGTCCCCCGAAACCTGAAAGCGTGCTCCGGTTATTCGATTTTCGTGCAAAAATTTTTTCGGGGACGTGCAGAAAAGGGAGGCTCGAGCGGTAAACCTGGAAGTCCCGGAGGATGCGACCCCCGGGTCCGGCAAAGGGGATTTCCTTTATCGCGCGTTGGGTCAGACGAAATCCCGATTCTTATTTTTCTTCCCTTTTGCAGACACCAGCTATTCCTACCACCCCGCCATTCACGACGACACGTTCGTGCGGCGGAAGCAGAGGCGGAACAGAACGACGTTCACGCTGCAGCAGGTAAGGGCAACGGGACGCTACCGTCCACGCCTCCCTCGGATCGCGAATCACTTTAGCGATTCTCCCTGTTTTTCGCAGTTGGAAGAGCTGGAGACGGCGTTCGCCCAGACCCACTACCCGGACGTGTTCACGCGGGAGGACCTGGCCATGAAGATCAACCTGACGGAAGCGAGGGTCCAAGTGAGTTTTTCAATTCTTTTTGCTTTTGCGACAACGGAAAGAAAAAAGAAAAATTGATATTAATGTTCACGATCTCGACTTTCCCGGGTCCCCTGTCCTCAGTTCGAAAAAATACTCATCACCGGGTTGTTCCCGGAGGATGATCGTCCGCGGCTGAAGAATCGACTCCTGCAGACTGCAGCATTCCGCAGGAAAATCATCTAACTCTCCGCGGCAGCGGGACAACGCAGGGATGGCGATCCCGCTCTCGCTTGCGTTATTCGTTACGGAATCATTTTAAGATTTTATCCCGAGGGTTGTGTGATTTTCCCCCCATCGCCTTCCCCACCGGATTCCTGCTTCATCTCCCGGATTTTCACATTCCGGGGCATTACAAGGAATCAAAAGTGACACCCCCAAAGTCTTAACGCTAATTTTTTTTTTATACTATTTTTCCCGAAATGTTTTTAAGTCGCATTTGCGCGGATTTTTCCCTCGTTTTGGTGGACTTAGAAACCTTATTTCGCGCCCCGGTTTCAACCGGGACTTGGATCTTCCTCGATTATTAAATTTGCCGATTTGACATCTCAATTTGCGGCGGGAAAGGCGCACGAGGAAATTCACGTGCGGCCCCCTGCCAGCTCGTTCCGTTGCGCGGAAGATACCCGCGCAATCGGACGGATCTCCAGGCTGCGCATCACGTCGATGCCGAGGACGGTGACCTGGTCCCGGGGCAAAAAACGAGGCGCGAACCGGGGAAATCCTCAATTTTCAAGCGGTGGACGCACAACGCGCTTGCCGCGTAATCGGGAGACGGAGCCTCGCGTGGACCCGCGAGAAACGAGGCGGCCGTCCAGGAGATCCGGGAAAGCCGGATTCGTTAAGGGACGCGCTAACCGCAATTGCTTTTCATTTTCGAGTTGTACGCGGTTGCGTTTCGCGTAAAGCACGATTTCCCAAAGGCAGCCCGCTTCCCGGGAGCGCGAGCAACGAATATAAAATTAGTTTGCATAATATACATTTAATTAAGCTGTAACATCCAACTTTTTCCTTCTTTTTTACACGGTTTAAAAAAAAAACAGTAACAACACGGAGGCAGGGAAGGAAAACAGTTTTGATTTAAATGAACCGCTTCGGCTTATCTTTACGCGGTTCCGAACAACGCGGAACATACCCTCGGCCTACGCGGGAACGTCTACTTTTTCGCATTAAAAAAAAAGCCGCGCGTGAATTATTTTACACACTTGAAAATTGACCGCGGTTCGTGATTTATTCAGGGCCCAGGTATAGGAATTTGGGTTATTTTCGGGGGAGGTTCGGTGCGGGCGCCGGAATCGCGTTCAAAATACTCCCGATCCCATTAACCGAAATATTTCCATTGATTCACCCACCCCTTTACCCCCGGCGCCGGAAAGGGTTGATTTTGAAAATTGAATTTTCATCTTAATCGGGAGCGTTTGCGTTCCACCCTCGCAGCAGCAGCAGCGAACCAATACGGCCGCTTTGGCGGTTGCCTAGCAACGGGGCTGTCGTCCCCCTTTGGGGCAGCATCGTTGACAGTTGAGGATTCACTGATTCAGGTGTTATCGCGTAATCGAACGATAAATCGTGTTAAGCCTCCGATATGTCGCCTCGTCGGAAGTCCCCGAAATCGCATCCGCCGCTGCCCTTTCCCTCGTTGCGGAAGGTTAAGGGTTGCGAGTGGAACGGGGCGTGCGAGCCGTTCACTCCTCCTCCTTCACCCTCGCGACAAGTAGCGCAGCACTTGCAGTTCTGCGCTCGGTTCGGACAGCTTACAATCGGAAGCGCATAATTTTTTTCCAGCGATTTCCCCGCCCTTAACGGGGATAATTAAAAAAGAAGCATAAACCTAACGTTACACCATCACTTTACGTACGCTTAATACCGGTATAAAATAACGCGGTTTGCGGAGAAAATAACCGCGTTTCCTTTTTTTTTTGCAAACGTTTTCCCGATTTAATCAAATCATTTCGCATTTGAATCCTTTCTCATTCGATTCCTGAATCGTTATTATTCATTTTCAACCGGTACTTATTTCAAACTATTTTTAAAATAACATTTGGAACGTGTGGAAAATAAGAAAGCATCTTGGTGTAAGTTGCTGGTGGTTAAGCACGAAACACACTCTGCACATTCAACCCCGATATTCCTTCACTCATGTGAGAGTGTAATTATGTATCAATAATTAAATACGCAACAATAATACTCAAATTTGCTTTCAATTTTCTGAAAAGTAAAAAGTTACAATCGAAAATGAAGATTCCATCGCGTAGAGATCAACGCAACAGATTCATGTTGCACTGCATAATTATCCAATTTTGAGCTAGTACATCATTTCACATTCTAAATCGCATGGTAATCAGAAAGTTGCAGACCGAGATAAGATAAATGCGAAAAAGATTAATTTTATAAATTTCTGCAATCTTTAAACGAGTTTAAACGTTTTTGCGATGTACGAGCCGTATACGTTAATATACACACACACATATATACATAATAAATATATACGCATATATATATATATATATATATACGTATATAAATAATAAATCGATGTTGCACGTGTGCGGGTATTGCAACACGAGAGTTAAGAAGGGTAATTTGCCTATCAGTGAAACATCTTCATGCGGAAGCCGTGCAAAGGTGGCGGATCGGACTTTAGGGTGAAACGCGCCGAAGACATCGCAAACAACTTTTTCGAGCAGCGTTCACGATTTGCGCGGTGCTAGCATTGTGCGCAACGCGCCGACCGCGGTTTGTCCTACGTCAGGGCCCTAAATAACGCGGTTCGAAAAAGAAAAATCCTCCATCCGCTCGCGCGCGCTCTTCATTTTTCCGGCAGGACTTCCAATGGATGGCGCAGGAAGAGCGAGAGATTCGGGTGGGGAGTAAAAAAAAAAAAAAAATGTTCCCGGCAAAACATTCGGGAGACCGCCTCCCGGATAAAGTTCGATGCGAGCCAGGGGAGGAAACGGCGGGAACCGGAAGTGGGAGGAAAAGGCCACTTTCGACGAAGAAAAGTGGAATTCCGCAGAGGGAAGCGAGGCCCCGCCAGATGGTTGCTCCCCGTCCGTCACTCCCCCGCTACCGAAGAAAGGGGAAGAACGGGGAAAGTTAAATAAATGTAATTAAAGTAATAAGCTGGTGAAATGATGGGTGGGGGAGGGCGAGGAGGGGGTGATTAGACGAAACGGGGCAATTTTTATAAATAGAAAACGGGTGTAATGCCGCGGCGTGAAATATAATCCTTTGGATAATCCACTTAACGTTCCGGGGGTGCATGCTCGAGTCGATTGATACGGGGCCACGTGCCCCGGCACCGCATCTTCCCCCGGGGAGAGGGGGATGAAGCTCTCACGGGGAGCGTCGGAATGAGACGACGCGGGCCCCGGCAATTAACTAAACGGTGTCGGGCGTCAGCAGCGGAGCGGTGGTGGCACGGGGGCGGCGAGCACCCTTCCCGATTGTTTATTTTAAGTGTGTTTAAGGGGATTGCTAGTCATTTATGTGTGGTGTTTACACGATTAGCACTACAAAAGACTCGACAAATGTTGCAAGTTGCTAAGCCCAATTATTTCTCTTTCTTTTTCGCGGGGCCACAATTTCAGCTTTCCGCGGCATTGTTCTCCGCACGTTAAATAATAATTTCGGGATTAAGGGCGGGAGGATCCCTTTCTACCCCCTCCCGGAGGCTTTTTCAAGCTCCTGCCGGGTCGGCATCGCTACCCGCAGGATCCGTTCTCGCCCCCTCTACCGCACCCCTCCCCGCCCCGGGTTCGGGAAAAGGAAAAACTGGAAAACTTTATTTTGTCCCTTTATCTGCTAAATTGCATTACCGAAGACGGAAACTTCCACGGAGGTGCGGTCTGGCGACCAAGTCATTTTCTCACCTCCGCAACTTTCTTTTTCCTTTTCGAATTTTTCCGATGCCTTTGCAGAATTTTCCTCCTCCGTAGGTACGACGAACTCCTCGCTCCGAAATTTTATTAGCTCCCGAATCAAATCAACCCAAGTTTTTTAATTCCCGAAAGAAGCAGAAAAGTCTTAAACTTGTTAAGGGACTCCGCCTCGTTCGGGCGTTATCTTTCGCCTTTGGTGGAATGAAAATATCGAAATTAATTTATTTGGCTGCCGGAGCGAGGGACGGAGGAAAAGTGCGCAAATTGCGCTTTCCCTCTCCCCGATCCCGGAGAATTTTCCTATGTGGACTGAGGTAATGAAATAATTTTTCAATCTGTGTAAGCTGCTTCCAATTTGTGCGCGGGGTCCCCGCCTGGAAGGAAGTGACGTCTGCTCCCGGACCGGGAGAAATCTGCACCGGAAACACGCCGCTCTCCTCTTTGCGATGGCCTGCTCCCAACCGAACGTGAGGTCTGCGTTCGATTTGATTCTTCGTTACGTTTTCGCCGATCCGAGGTCGATCCTCGTTATTTTTCACCGTCGCGAACGCGCTGGTTCGTGGCACGGATCACTGGGGGGGGGGGCGATCGAAATGTTCAAAGGCGAAAATTTCGACTGCATCCAAATTGAATTTTCGCGTACGAAAGAAATTTTACCCAAGTTTTTCATACTGTGAAACAATTCCGCATATAGCATTGGATCCGGAGCCGGAAAAATTCCATTAATGAACGTTTACGTGACGGCTCTTAAACGCATGCATACATGGGACGGAAATTTTCTTATTATTCTCGCCCCACGTTTGAAAAAGAAACTTAAATTGCAACCAGCTTTTTTGCCCTTATTCGAAATAATCGGCACAACGTTGTATTACTTTGTGTCAGATACATTCGCACAGCATTCGCATCTATTGCTTGAATGATGCGAAGTTTTTATTTCCGATTTGACAACAAAGAATTAAAATCAATTAATATCTCCCATTACGCATGGAAAGTGCCCGTGTTACCGCATTAATTTCACGAGGGTTGTTCAAAAAGTTGATGGACCAACCGACCCGAGCGGTTGTTCGATGAATTTTTTTTTTTTTTCCTCCCTTCCGGTTCGCCGGATTTCGCGGACTGCAGAACAGAGCCCCGGCCGGCCATCGTCGGCGCGCATTCTCACGCATAAATCGTCGTCTGAAGGAGAAACCAATTATTATTTTGCATTCGCCTGTGCCCCCGGGGGATTCGTGCATTTTCCAGCTTTCTGCAGTGACCGAAGGATTTACAAGGTAGCTCCGGATTTTCCCGGAGCTCACTTTGAGTGTTAATAACGATGCAATGAATTATTTAAGGAAAAGTAAAATAAATAAATAAAAAAAGTGGTCGGGGTAAATGTAAGAGGATCGGAAACGAAAGATGAGCCCCTTTCGTTTCACCCCTTGAAAACAACCCTTCGTAAACATCATATTCAAGTCTATTACATGAATGAATAAGCACTCATCGCGATGAATTTCATTGTTAGTAATTCTTGTTTATTTTTCGGGTTATAATCCGAAATCATTTATTAATGTTTGCTGTGGTTTTACGGTTTTTTTTTTTTTTTTTTTTTTATTTCTTCCTTTTTCCCCGGGCGGGATCCTTCCTTTATCCCCTCCGGAGTCCGAAATGAAAACGTCCGGGGCGAACCCGTTTCCCATTTTCTTCTCCGGACCCCCGAAGGAAAGAACCGGGTTGGCGCGGGCAACGAGGCGAAATGACCACCGCCCTGTCCCGCTGGCGTCTTCCCCCGAGTCTGGCGCCCCGCCGAGTTCGCCCCCGTCACGTTCGACCCCTGCCACGACGACTGCATCACTCCCCCCCCGAGGTTTTTCCTCATCCCACTTCCGCCTAATCCCCGTTGCTCCAATCTGTCATCCTTCTTCCAACGCGGCAATTGCCCGCGGATCCTTACGCTCAATTATCGCTTGGCTTGCCGACAAACAGACGGGAATTTAAAAGGAGGAAAAAAAAAAAAAAGAGGCTTCTTTAATTGAATCGCTGGTGACACGTCCTTTTTTTTTTTTTTTTTTTTTTTTTCGAGTGGCCTTTCCGTTTTGTGATCCCTGCCCGCGGTCAATTTACGCCGATCGCTTTTCGGTTAAATGAAAAGAAGGCTGTGATTTCCCGGAAGCGGATGCCAAGGCGTAATGAATAAATTTGCGGGTGAATTGAGAGTGGGGAGGGGGAGGAGGAGGAGGAGGAGGAGTGGACGCCGTTCGCCATAACGTTTTATTGTAATCGTAAAGATGCCTTTTCCCAATGTTTACAGCCGCAACGAGAGAGTACGGTTGGTAATGGCCGTAAAATAATACCGAGACCTATAAATGCACATGTATAAATTAGACAAAATGGAGGACGGTATTTTTTTATAACAGTTTTGGGCGATTTTTTTTTTTTTTTTTTTAAAATTCAGAATGGGGGAATTTATTAGATATTTGGTGATGACCCCATAAGTGAGGGTAGGTTTGAGAGTTGGGGTTGAAGAAAAAAATGGACTTCCGTCAGGAATCTAAAATCATATTATTATTATTTTTCCTGATGGGTTGATTTCCTTTTTTTTTTTTTTTTCCCCGAGAATCGGATAAGAAATTGGAAAATGGGAAAAGGGGGAAGCGGCGGGAAAGAGGACGGCGCGTTTGCGGTTGACGGGAGAGAGAAAGAGAGAGAGAGAGATTGAAAGGAAAAAGTCGGGTTCTCGGAGTTGATAGTTTAAGAAGTGATGGTAATATGACAACAGACAGAAGATGGTTCCAGAAAAAATACCCGAGGGAGGTTTAGAGAGAAATGTGGTCAAATTTCATACAACCAGACATATAAATAGCATGAAGTTCACCACCCGGTTAGATCCCTTAAAAAAAAAAAAAAAAAAAAAGGAAGTGGGAATTTCGAAAGATGGGATAAACACGCATTTCGCACGGTGTGTCCCATTTTATTAATGTTCTCTTCCTTTTTTTTTTTTTTTTTTTTTTTTAAAATTTAGAATCCGTTGCATTCGACAACGGTCCGCGTCTGTGGTCGCGGGGAAGCGATGTGGGTGGGGTCGAGGAGGGAGGTCAACGAATCGGGGAAAATCCGTGCGGGGAGGGAAAATTTTCCCTGCTCCGGAAGCGTGGGTGGGGGGGGAGGGGGAGAGAGAGAGAGAGAGAGAGTGGAGAAGGAGGAGAAAGGTTCGCGGTAAGAAAACGCGCTTAAGCAAAGTCGAAAATTTTTTTTTTCTTACCCAATTTCAAGAGTGGATTTGCTCCGCCGCCGCCACCCCCCCCCCCCACGGTCCCTGACCCCGAAGCATCCGATACCATCCTCGGCTATTTAAACTGCAATTTTTAAAGCAAAAAATAGGTTTTTTGGGAAATTGAAATTTGATCTCGTAAAAGCTCTGTTATATCCCGGTATTTTATGTTCCGCACGCATTCGGAATACAAAATTATATCCGGGGATATTCGCCCATAACTTCCTCGCAGCCATTTTTTTAACGACATGATTGGATATGAAAAATGGATGTTTTCCTTTTTATTTATATGTATATATGTGTATGTACATATATTTTTCTTGTTCACTTAGTTAAACGTCGGAGGGCGCGGGAATCCATGCTCGGATTCCCTTAGAAAAAAAAAAAAAAACAGGTTCGCGCCCGTCTTCCCCGGAGCGGGAAAGGAGATGCGGATTTCTGTTCGCGAATCGCCCCAAAAATGCCTTTTCTGCGCGGTGGATGTACCGTACCTGAGTCGGTGCAACCGCGTAACGCGAGATGACAAAACCGGAGAAAAAGGTCGGGTAAAAGAGCAGCCTTTCCTTCGGTTTCCTTTTTTTTAAGGTATCAATAAACGCCGCTTACCGGAGCCAGCCTCGTTTTATTAAGTCTCAACGAAAGCCCATTCGGAATCGTTTTTTCAACAGCGTCGACGTTTCCGTTGAGAAAATCGCGCGGTTAAAAACACTTGTAAGTGACGTTTTTAAAAACGTCCCTCGCCGAACAAGTGGACAATGAGCTTGTTAACGGAAAGGAAATGGCAAAAATTCGCGCTTTATTATGCTTCGCAACGAGTGCGCCGCCGGGAGACTCAAGCAAGTCGGGCTTTCTCCTGCAAAAGAAAAAGAAAAGAGGAGCCGCGAGCTTTTTGAACAACCCCCGCGGGGCGAGGCATCACACCCTCGCCGCCGGAGACGGGTCGGCGATCTCCTTCGCACTCGGGTTCTCGGGCCCCGCATCGCGAGGACGAAGCGCCCAAAGTAGAGCGCCGTCAGCGGGGCATTAATCACGGCGCTGTCAATCGGCGAGTCGAATGGGGAAAATCGGAAGCTGCAACCCCGGAAAGGCGAAATCCGATAATCCAATACCGTGGAAATAAAAGGAGAGTCAGTCATCGGGGAGCCCCAAAAGAGGATTTTGAGCGTCGAAAAGGGATGCGGGGTAGCGAGGAATCCATTGTTGTTCCGGGCAGGGTACGTCGCGGGGTTTGGTTGGCGGCAGTAATTTGCTTTACGAAAACAAATGTTCCCGCCATCCAAAAAATCGGATGAAATGAATCACAATGAAGACGAGCGGTAACAACATTTGTCGACAAATGGGAAAATAACAATCCCGAAAATTATATGTGCGGCTTCGTCCATCAATCCGGAACGGACTGGGTATGGGGAAAGGGGTAAGTAAGGAAAAATGGAACCGGTGGTTGACTTCGGTTCTCTCGGCGGAAATCGACTGCGTCAGTTTGGGTGTCCCCTTTTCCGGTTCGCTTACCTGGGCGAGCAACAAGGAAAAAACCGCAAAATGCGGTGGTGACCGAAATTTTTCTCTGCCTCCGACAGAAACCAAAGTCTTCGCCGGTTCGCGCGGTAGCTCATTTCATCGTGGACGGAGACAAATCATATCCAAATTCATAATCGTGTCGGAGAGACTTATGAACCGAATTGTCCACACTCTGAGCAATGGGTTCCTTTCGCCAGTCAAATCCTGCATATAAATAAATTGGATTTACACGTACAAACGCATACGCACACACACACACACACACACACACACACAAATATGGTATATGTATTTATACATAGTGACTGTTAAAAAGTAAGAAAGGATACAGTTTAAACATTTTTTTTCTATCTCGACCAGCACGGACCTCATACATTGTATTTCCTTTTATCTACGCAAATCGTTTTTTTACTGCGAGCTTTTTCGTTTTTTCATAATTCAACGTGCCTTTCGCTGTGTATTTTATATTATAAGCGCAGTGAGAGAGGGATGTTTTATAAAAGTACAGCTTTTATCGGTACTGAAATATTTTATTGGTATTTTCCTGTAATGAACGTTTTTTGAATGTCTACCTGAATGATTCATGGTCAAAAGGATCGCGACTGAACGTGAATTATCTATGGATGCGGAAAAGCGTGGAGGGAAAGGAGAGGGGCTTTCCCGGTAAGTCGGGCTTTCTGGAGCAGAAATTTTTCCAGACGTTTTCGATGGAAGGCATCCTTTATCGTAAATCCACGCTTCTGGTATCGGAAAGGATACCTCCAAAAGGTTCGGGGAGCGAACTGGGTTTCCCCACTGGTGGAACACGTGAAGCTCATCGTGCGGACGAATGGAAAACGTATTTTCAGACGCTTTTCCAGTACGGAAACGTGTTACCGGAACGCATTCAAAGCCAACCCGCCTGCCTCCGGAGGGAAAGATCCCTTCGAGAAGGTCGACGTCGAGTCTTGAAAAAGGCCAGGCAAGGACGGACGTTCCGAAACGTTATCCGGGACCGGAGTTGACGCTTAGGTTAAAGTTCGGTGACGGCTGTTCCTGCAGAGGTGAAAACAACGGCACGAATCGCGGGAAATTTCCCTCGCCGGTGCTGCGGAAACCGAAGGCGAACGGAATCATTCTTGGGAAAACTGGAATCTCCTCCTGCTCGAAACCTATTCGAATGACAGAACTGCCAACCCTCAGACGCGGCGCAAATCGTTGATTAATATTCGACGGGTAACATTCGTAACAAACAACCTAACTCAATCCGTATAATCGAAAAATGAAATAACCTCCTGCCCAACTAAATATTTACATGTACATTATCACACACAAGCTCGATCGGGTGGTAGGTACGAGTCAGGGGGCAGGCAAAAGTTCGGGAACTTCCGAGTTTCGGCCCGTTCCGCCGGGGGAGCCGCCCTCCGCTTTTCTTTTTACCTTGCTGCTCCCACGGCAGCAGCAACAGGAAGCGGGAACCCTTTGGAGAACAAAATGGGAGGAGGAACTCCGGAATCTCATCTCCTCTAAGGGGGAACAAGGCAGGGAGAGACCGGAAAGCGAAAAGAGAGAGACGAGAAACAGGAAAGAAAAATGCTCCAGACAAAGATTTTTTCCGATGGAGAAAAAAATGGAGGAAGAAAAGTGAAATTTTCTTCACGGATGGACATGACGAGACAATGCGAGGAATCATATTGACTTCACGTGACGGTTTGACGGATGAAATCCTTTAAAAGTTGCAAGACCATGTTTAACTTAGTCGAATGGCGGATGAGAGAGGAAAAAAAAAAAAAAAAAGAGAAATAATGTTGATCCCGCGGCTTTAGGGGTTGTTCCAGTCTCCCCCGTAAATGGTTTTTAACCCCCTCCGTGTGCACCCCGTTCTTGCGGATAACCGGCTTAGAATTAGACTCCGAGAATCGATTCAATCTCGACCGAGTGTCAATAACCGGGGAAATGCGGGAGATCGATTCGAGGCTTGGTGCCCAACCCTTGGTGACCCCGGGGGTTGTTCCGCACTGAAAATTATTGACATTATTCCAGATTAAATTGAGATTGAAAAAAAATTCTTTGGCGGAATAAAAGGGGAATGGGTTCGTACCCACAAGTATAATATTTCAATCCTCTGGAGAGTATGTGAAAAAGAGTGGTATCCAGCCCTGAGCTACGTGTAACCCAGCCAATATGAGGGGGGGGGGATATTCGGGGAGGTTTTTGCCCCCTTTTTTCTTCCTTTAACGAATCGCATTATTCAAACTAAAATTAACTTATCCGGAGGAATATTCATCCCGGTAACTTCCCGGTGATTGAAAAATTCTCCCCGGGGGCAACCCTCATGCGAAGCCCCGCATTCGGATATCGGGAAACTTGAGCACCTGAAAAAGCGGCGACCGTTCCGCTGCTGCTGCTGATGCTGCCTCAAAGACCGAGGCATTAACGTCCGACCAATTTGGGGATAATTTTGGATGATCCGGATGTTGGCTGGAAAGAGTTTGTCTCACGGTTGCCTGCATTATCATCGTCTGGTTCGCTCTCCTGCGGGAAACTCAATACCTTTTTTTTTTTTTTCTCTCCCGTTTGAAGGTCTGGTTCCAGAACAGACGGGCGAAATGGAGAAAAGCCGAAAGACTGAAAGAAGAGCAGCGTAAAAGGGAGGAGGATACCATAACCAAAAGAGACCCGGAGAACCTTAAAGAAGGCGCCGAGGATAAGGTAAACTATTTGCATAATTAATTACATTTTATTTTATTTATTTTTTTTCTCGATTTTTTTTTATGAGGGAATAAATTGATGGCGGACGATTAAGTGCTTAAAAAAATTAAATTACATTTCTATATTTATTAATACTAATAAAATTTAATTTTATTAACCGTCCTCCTCCCTGCGCTTTGGAATAATTTAAACAATTATTAAATAGCAGTTTAACTATTAATGCCGCTAATAAAATATTCATGAAAGTAATAAACCAATTAAAATATATTAAAGATTATTATGTGGAGGCAAATACAGGGACATGGCGGAATTCCCCTCTTTTTGAGGTCGTAAATGACGGAAAATTCGGTTTCAGTTACTCCTAATTCAATTATAACCTAAACACGAAGCCGTAGACGCGCTGCATTGATTTCCGATGTTGTTGCAGTTGGATGAATCAAGGTACCTGAGCAGTCCGGAAGTTGGGGATCTCGAAGACGGCGCAACGCCGCTGACGCTGACGTCCCGTCCCAGGGACGGTAGCATAACTCCGGGCAGTCACGTCACCGATCCGGAAACGGAAATAGACGCCGACATCGTCGAGAGACCGTCGACGGAAAGGGAGAACGAGGAGAGACCGACGCACAATTCCGGATCGTACGCTTCGAGGTACGTCGCCCGTCCCTCGACCGGCGGAAGCAAAGCAACTGCTTTTCGGTCGGATTCGCGCTCATGGAACCTTCCTTTCTTGCAGTATATCCGCACCGACGTCGCCGTCGCCCGTTCTTCGATCCGGCGCCGGATCCCACGGGATGACTCCCATCACGACGACGAGCGCTTCCCCGGTTCCGGCCTCGGAGCAGGCGAACATCGCCACCAGCAGACCTCTCACGTCGGGGATATCCTCCTTCAGTCATCACTTGTTCCCGTCGTTTTCGGAGGGGTAAGTTAAAGCGGAATCGGTACCGGGGAGGGGGGAGGGGGAAGAGGGGCGGTCCGTGAAAATGGGCGACAGTTCCGAAAGAAATTAAGCGAATGAATCATCGCTTTTACAAAAACAAAGAGGAAAAGGCTATTGAATAATGCAATATTGCAACGGCATCAGCATGGAAGCTGGACGGAAACTTTGCTCATGTGTCACGGCTCACGACTCATTGGATGAAGGAACCCCCGCAGGGCAGAAACAGGAAATTCCATACAGCAATGCGACAGGGTGCACTACTCGGCCATTATGCAAGGGCGGGCGTTAATCAAATCGATCATTGCAGCGAGGACCGAGAGCTCGCGTCAGACGTATCCCAAACGGTTCACGCACCGAAAATCCCGTCCACGAAAAAGAAAAAAAAAAAAAACCCTTTGAAATACAATTTTGGTTTCCAATCATCGCCTTGTATAAATACATTCTAATAACGCCGAAGCCTCCGTACCAATTTGGCCGAGTTTATACGAAGGATTTTGTTATCTCCTCTCCAGTGTTTAGCTTACCGATCGAGCATCGCTTGTGAAAGCACTGATTGACCTCATTAAGGCCCAAATTGATAAAATGAGATCACTTCTCTCATATATAAGCCATTTTACACGGGTCAGAGGTGAAATTGGACCAAATTTGATTTGAAAAGTCGTTAATTAATTGAAAAATAGATTGAGATTGACGTTTTGGGTTTCTTCGACCGGAAAACTCCGCGGAGCAGGGAAAATTTCCCGAGCTTAAAAGCGATTGGTCGACGGAAGGCCCGAACTCGTCGCCGATTGGCCGAAGCGTCGAAGCGCGTATGAATACCAATTTCGTTGCGGGTAGCGTTAAAAAATATGGCGGGGCACCTTCTCTCCACGCTGCGCTTCAGGTTTCTTCTCGTGCCCCCACTTGAACGGGAGCTTTTTTCGATGCGAAACGGCAAAGTCGCGTGCGCGTGCGGGCAATTTTTCGAACGAGCCCTTTCGCGAGGTCTCAGGTACAGCGCGGGGGGGGGGGGGGGGGAAAACAAAAAAAAAAAAA
>JAOWBB010000013.1:1608759-1633794 GCA_028565995.1 Ricinus marginatus
CGGCAAGGTCTAATTTCAATCTTCGGGGCAACCACCACCCCCCATTCTTTGGGCGGATGTCCGGGGACAAGATTCCTCGTCTTTTCTCCAGATTCGAGCAACAGGTAGCGGCAATTTAAAAAAAGAACTTTGCAAACGTGGCTTTTACAAACGGTTTAACTGCGGAATTTTCCTGCATTAATTTTATCAAGCGATACCTTTTTCCGAAAAAAGAAAAAAAAGGCGTCGTTTAGTGAAATTACCGTTTTTGACGCGAGTGCCGCGAGATCACGGCGGTCGGGAGCCGCACAATCTCCGTCCCTCGAAATTTTCCGGGACGCCGGGGAGAAACGTACCCGGGGCAACTGCCGCGGGCCTTTCGCGACAGGAATCAACTTCGAAAAAATTTGACGGATCAGGAAAAAGGAAAAAAGGAAAAAAAAAAAAAATCATCCATTTATACGGGGGAATGGATGAATCCTGTAGCGAATGATTTATCAACCCGAGGGTTGGGGTGCGGAGGGTGGAAGAGACGGAGCTAGTGATTGATTGATTGAATATTCATCTCGAAGGAAAAGACTTTTCGAAATGCGGCCGTTGAATCCGAAAAAGGATAACATTTCCTTGCGTTTCTTTGTTCAAGTTTCGAAAATGGAGATCGATACGTGTGGTGCGTGATGGGGAAAGATGGGATTTTTTTTTTTTCTTTTTTTTTTTTGCAAAATGAAATGATCACCGGAAATGACAAGGGTGGGTTTCGTTCGGGGCAGGGGTTGCTCTTTTGCAGTGCATTTGCGGATTCTTCGAGCCTTTTCCTCGGAGCGCGAGACGTGAGGCTCTCGATTATTTCGAATGGATCCGGGCGAAATCGTCGGTTTCGGAAAAAGGAAAAAAAAAAAGGGAAAAACGTCTCAAGAAATTGAATTCGGCACCCTCGGAAAAGTGCACGAAGGGATGGAAAGGGCAAAATTCCCCGATCCTGAAAAGGGAACGGGGACATCGCGTGATTGTGGAACGATATGGGTATCACTGATAATGATGATAACGGCAATAAAAACCGTCGCATTTCAGGCCGAAAATCGATGTGTAATGATATAAATAATCTTTTATCAATGTTTAGGTGCTTGAATGGAAGGTTGCGGATTGAGGCTCGTCCCAAATGGGAGCGGAATTTGGGTTAATGCTCTCCGGTACGAATAAGCAAGTCGGGTCGTGTTCGCCGGGCAAAGGTTGCTGCTGCTGCGTCGTCCTTTATTGGACATGCTTCGACATTTTTTTCCGGGGAGCCAACGGATGCAAAATGAGATGCGTTGAAAGGGAAAGGATTTGTATGAAATTCCGGCACTTCGGCTAAAAGACCTCAGAAGAATCGCGCGGGTAACCCTCCGCCTCGATCGGCAGGGAGTCCGTACCTTCGGCGGTCTGTCACAAAACACAAGCTCGACAAGTGTTCCTTCCCCCGCAATCGCATCCCCATTCTCCCTTCGGGGGGGTTATCCGGGTACGGACGAACCCTCGCGTTACCTTCCGCTTCAGGAGCACGCTCCGGCGCAGCCAAAGGAAGGCGACCGGCGTCGTCGACCCATTTTTCGGCGGGCGCCTCCCGGTTCCGCAGCTTACGGAGACTTCCATCCCTATCACGCCTCGAGAAAGGGGATGCAAAAAGGTTCGAGCCGCCATTTTTCCCGGGTGAACCTATTGATTTCTTTTTTTTTTCTCTCTCTCTCTCTCTTTATAACATATTTATTCTCTCGGTCTCCTATTTCCGCTTCCCAGTGCTACTCCGACAGGAGAGCGGCGTCGATCCTCTGCCGTTACATGCCCCATCACGGACGCGTGATGTACCTATTAATTCATTCCGGGGGTTGCTAATGGAACATGCGACGCGTCGCTCTTGCTGTGCCGGCGGAATTCGCATTAATTAATTCGGTGGTGGCACATTTCGGTGCATTAAATCTCACGACGCTTCCTTTATCCGGCTTCCTCTCCCGGTTGGGTTCTTTTCTCATCCCCGCATCCCCCGGAAACCGGTTGTAAGATGGCGGAAAAGAAAAATGTTAAAACATGGCGGGGAGCATAACTTTTAACCGGATTGCGGCTTCTGAACGGTAAAACGAGCAGAATATAAAATTAATTTCTTAATTCAATATTGTTACAATCCCATCGTTTCCGGATCGCGAATCCTGCAGCGTCAGCAGCGGATTAAGAACCCGAAGAGGGGGGGGGTGGAGGGGGAGACATGGGGGGCCGGGCAAAAAAAAAAAAACAGGAAACCTTTCAGTAATTCGTTCAGAACGCGCCGGAATTTAATTTTTCTTTTTTCGCCTCGACCAATCGAAATCGTGTCACGAGTCATAAACAAAAACAGGATGAAAAATGTTGCGTTTAAAGGTGATCGGACTGAAAAGCTCGATTTTCTGCTGCATTCTGAGCGCGTGGGGCATCATCCAGCTGGGCACGATGGGTCTCCTTTTCCACGCGAGGAGCGTCGCCTTTGCGGAGGACGTGCCCGAGGCAAGAGCCGATCCCGTCCCGGAAAACCTGACGAAGTTCTACGTCAGGGTGGACGACGGATACGACGCCGTAGGTACCCGCAGATTTCGGTTAAATCCCCGGGGGGAAAAGCGATGCAAGGGGGCGGTGAACTTTCCCCTTTCGACCACCCCGCAACCCGTGAAGTGCGCGGCCCCGCTCGAAAGCCTCGGTTCGTCTTTCGCGGGGAATTTCCCGCGGCCCGACCGACTCCCCGACACCGCTCCCCGCAGTTTTTGCCGGATAATCTAATCCTCCGTTTTGTGCGATACGCGGCAAATTAAAAACGACATTAACCATCACGAATCGACCCGTGGCCACCCTTTCCGAAACGGCGGAGGCATTAAACGCACGGAAAGCCATCTCATTCCGTGCCCGTGGCTCGGCCAAATCCGATTTACGAGCTTTTAATGGATCCGAAATCTTGTTTTATGCCCCGTTTTCTTTTTTCGGGCTTCAACCACCGCCGCCGCCATGCCTCCCCCATTAATTTATAATTTCTAAAGCCAAATTCCTTTCATCTTTTCACCGTTTTCAGAGCGCTTTTAACTGCTGGATCGGGGCGTCCATTTACTGCGTTTTCCTCGTGTTTTCACTTTGCCAGTGCGCCGCGAACGTCTTGGAGAATTCGTCGCAAGACAAAAGCCGAAGCTAACAGTTTTTAAATGTTGCTTGCACGTCGTTATAAATACAAAAGTTTAATTTCCCATAACAGCGGAGAGTCTCTCGCCGACGCCCTCGCGTCGAATTAAGATTATCGAGAATCGAGCGCGGATTTTCCACGATGACGAATTCGGATGGTGCAACGCGGGGCGACGGGTTAAGTGTCGCGTAAGCCGCGTTGCGAGGGATGCGTCGCCCCCGTTTCCACTCCCGCAACTGCTCCTGTCCGATTTTCCCCCCTCGGGGGTGGGAAAAAAAATATTCCCGTCATAAATCGAGTCACTTCCAGAGAGAGTCGCAGGTAGCGGAAGTTGAAAAATTTATTAGAGCGGCCGTCGAAGTCGGCCTTTTCTTGCCCGATCTTCGTCCTCGAACGGCGGAAAGGCTAAGGCACGACAGCGAGGCCTCGGATTGCTCTGGCGGGACGAACGAACGGCAAATATTTGTCCGTTCCGAAAAATTACGTCCGTCCGGGGGATAATTTTCCGCTTGCTTCCTTTGTCATTTGATCGGTTCTTTCCAGCTTTAATATTTGACCGGGGTTTTTTCCTTTTTCCGCCGGGAAATCGAGAGTTCGTCACTTTGCCTCTCGTCTTTCGAATTTCGAAGTTCGGCCCCGTGAAAATTTCGAGTCGGCAACTTGTCGGCCGCGAGTGCACGCGCGGTGCGCTTGCCTCGCGCCCGATATGTCAGGGGAGCGGATTTAAGGGGCCGGGACTCTTTTCGCCTCGCCCCGCGTTAATTTTAACGTCGCGGAATGCATTTAGGGGAACTCGCCCTGAGGCACGGAGAAAAGCGAATTTTTAATTAATTGCGAAATACAATCCCGGGATTAATTCTCCAAAGTGACCGGATGTACGGGAACGCCGTCGCGCTCTCCTTCCGGTCTCTTCCCGTTCAATCAACGTGTGCGATCGGTCGGGGAATCGTTTTTCGAAATCCCGGGGGCTTATTGATTTTAAATGTTATCCGTGCTGCGGGCAGGGGTATAACGCAAGGCCGCATGGGGCAGAGAGTAAGCGAATACCTCAAAAGGTCGCGACCCAGTTTTACGAAGTGGAGGCCCCATTTCAACCCTCTACCCCCAAGCATTCAAACCGGCAAAGCAGTTTCGTGCTGTAGGTCGAACCGTAAAGGGCGCGGCCTGCGGGGATCGGCAGAGAACGATTTAAAATTCATGAAGTTTCCCGGGGAAAAGGCACATTACCTGCTTTTTGTTTTCTCCTTTCATTTGTACCATGCAGAAATTAAAAATCAAAGAAAAGGAACAAGTTCTGAGTTTTCGAAATATTCCAACCCTTTCGGCACAGGGGTTGATCCATCACTCTTGAATCAGCGCCCCCGCTGGGACGAAATCCCTTGCAGACGCAGTCGTAATTTGTTTTCTTTTTCTTTTTTTTTTTTTTTTTTTTTACCTGCAAAGTTATGACAAACGTCATTTTCAAACGCCGCGATATCCCGGGGGTTGAAAGGCCGAAAGGACGCGAAAATTTTCATTTTTTTCCTCCCTTCGGAAAAGGGTTAATTACGTTTGACGCGGAGCGAACGGATACTGTGACATCGGATTAAAAACATGGCGCCCCCGCATTGTAGCAAGGTAACATCAGAGAGCGCTGGTTCCCTTATTTCCGGTGATTCCGATGCGTTTTCGATGGCGGAAGGAAACAAAATTGGCTCTTTCTCTCTCCTAGCACTGGGAAAAGCGCAAATCTCCTCCTCGGAGGGAGCCTCGAACGCACGCCCCATCACAAGGGTAAATTAACCTAACTTGCTTCGGCCACTTTTCACGGGTAGTTGCGGGAACCGAGTTAAAACCGAAACAAGTGTTTTAACGGGTCCCAAGCCCGTGAGGGCGACTTCGCTGCTGTCGGAAAGTGGCGAAGTTTAAAGAATCTCCTCCCCCGCATCTTCTGACCGGGGGGAAGGGGCCTTGGAGCCCCTTCTAAATTTTGAGGGAGCTTTCGCAAGCAGAAGAAGAAGTCGAATTTTATTTATTCATCTCCCCGTCCGGACCCGTTGGCCGAGGGCGCACCCTTCCCGGTCCCGGAAAAACTCCGGGAATCCGGGAATCGAATAACGAAGGAAAATCCCGGCGCCTCCCTCCTCCCGCCGGGAGAGGATCTCCCACTTTGGGCTTTTCTTACCCGGGCGGATCCTTTCCGGCGCAAAGGGAGAGCCGGGAAAATTTTTGAAATTACCAGACCCGCGCTTTCCCTTTCCCCGACGGGGCGCCCGTCTCGGGGAATGAGGGGGGGGGAGGGGGGGGAGGGATTTTTCAAGCGCTGCCCTAATCTTCGGAAAAGCTGCGAACCAATTTCGTAAAAGTGACCGCAGCATGACTCTCGCGTGATGCACGTAATTAGGGCAGTTTGCTGCTGGGAAAACACCGGAAAAAGGCGGAAATATTACTTGAAACGGTTTATATAATTAAAATGGCTCTTCCCATTCCTCGTTCGGGATAATTAACGATTTTCATTACGCTATCGTACATTAAACGTTTACTGCCGAACGTTCGCTTAGTGAAGGAAACATGCATATTCGTATGTAAACCGAAAACTTCCTTTCGGACGCTCAAAAATAAAAACTTAACATAATTCTTCCACGGCGAACGGCACCCATTTCGATTATATCGCGGCAAAACTCAATTGGAGTAATATAATAAATCGCTGTTGTAAAAATTGTCGCACATTTACGGTTTCAAAACAGTTGCGAGCTCTTCTTTTTATTAAATAAAATTCGATTGCTGTCATTTGGGGAAAAGGAAAGATAAATAAATGAGTTAGTTAATCATTGGATTTTTATTTCTCTACTTACAATACATTTCTGTAACTGTTCTTTGTTGAAAAAAAAAAAAATTTTCAATATTAAATATCAACTTTTTAAGAAATGACATTAAAAAGTGGACTTGACATGAACTCTAAACCGATTAGTTTATTGAAAATATCTGTATTTTTATAAAATGTTATATATATATATATATATATATGTTATTAAATTTAAAAAGTTTGACGTGGAACGACAGAGTGGCAGTAATTTACTTAGAAAGACGAAAAATAAAAAATTACGCATTATAAAACACCACCAGTCACATTGAGCTTTCCTCTGGATTTTCCTTAGAGCGGAAGTGCAACTGTTTATACTGTTATAGACATAGTCTTGCGAAGTATAATAAAATGTATTTCGCGCCGCACGTGAACGCTTCCGGCAAAGGAATTCGTTTGCCGCCCTTTCCCTGCAGTCCTTTTTCTCGCGACGGCTTCCTTTTCCTTTGAACGTTGGAAAGATCTTCGGATCCGCTTTTCCCGATCGTCTGTAGACGCCTGACCTGGAATTCTCTTCATTCTCGGTAATCTCACTTGTCGGTGCACGAGACGGGGAGGCTCCTCGATGCCTTGCACACCGCACGGGAGTGCTTTCGGTACGTCGGCAGGGAAAAAGGAAAAGCTCGAAACGGTTTTATCGCAGAAAAACGTCCCCACGGAGCGATTAGGGATTTTCTTCCCTCGCAGAGAAAGGACATCGGTCCTTGACTGGATAAGCTCCATTATTCATCTCACTGTATAATATGCACACACATATATATATATATATATGTACGTTTGAAATTTCGCGACTTCTCGTGAACGTGTTTCGGCAATTCAGTGCACGAATAGCGAATATCGGTTGAGGTGGGACAAACTGCCCATGCTCCTTGTGTGGAAATTTGCTTGGTTCTATTTTTGATCTGCAAATATTGGGAGGGAAAAGAAAAAGAAAGTAACATATGAAAATTTTATTCAGAAAATGAATATCGCTCGTTGACTAAACGACTTAAATGTTAGATAACAATAATGTAATTTTATATTGAGATGAAATGCATTTTTCGATGATTGGAGAACAGCCATTTCAGCTGAAAGTTTATATTAAATATATTTATATAACATATACGCACGTATAATAATATGTGAATTTATGCATACTTTAATTTTAATAACGTCACATTCCGCGATCGCAATACCTCTTAAAAGGTTTTTAATGGCGCATACGAATGAAAAGCGGAGGTGAGCGGAAAGGGCGAAAAAGGGCCGAAGAATGGAGAGGGAAAAAGGCCGCAGCGCGGTGTCGATTTTCCAGCGAGAGAGAGGAGCACAGAGTTTGGGAAAATCGTGGCGAAATTTGAGGAAAATTTTTTTTTCCAAAATTCGAAACGGCGAAGGCAGAAATGGAAGATCGCGACGCCTGCGATTCGGGCGAGCTTTTCCGGCATCTCGAAGGGAGCGAAACCGAGGAGTGACCCCCCGGGGGCTTTTCCGCATTTGAAGGCCGGTTTGCCGAATCGGCCGAACGGGGAAAGCTCCTGTCCGGAGCTCGCGTCGCAGAACCCGTGCCCGAAATTAAAAAAAAAAAAAGAAAATGACAGGGGCAAGGGGGTTAAAATCCTTCCGCAGCCCTTTTTTTTATTTGCCCGGGGGTCGTGCGGTCCATTACGGTGCCGCATCCATCACATCCCCGGGGCGGAAAACGGCGACGGACAGCGCCGAAACAGCAGAGAAAGGAGTCCGAGACCGCTTTTTATTTCCGTCAAACTTACGTGGCCGGTTGCTGATGGATTATCGCGATGACGCACTTTAAACGCAGTAAAACGGTGCGGGAAACCTTTTTCCGCGGTGAACGATGCCTGCGAGGTGGCCCTTGGCGGAAGACTCAGAACCGCGCGCGACCCATAAGGAACTGCCAAGTACATGAACAACTCATCCCACATTTGCCACATTTCATGTGAAAAGTTAAAAAAGTATAAATAAATTCGGAGGTAAATCGCTGAAAGTTTCAATATTGAATTAATGAATGCGTTCACAAAAAATATATATATATTTATATACTCATGCGTGACAAAATATATTTATACCTGAAAGGGAAGGTGATTTTAAAATTAGCAGTGTAACATTTATGGGTAAAAAAGCTTTCCATTGAAATCTTTTATGTTCAGATCTGTGACCGTATTTTAATGGTCGAGTCGACAATAAGAACAATATCATTGTCCGTTTAACCGTAAGTAAGATGGATAACACTCAATTAGGATTTACATTGCATTCTGTAGCGAAAAGGGTTGTCCGAAGGCGAGAAGGAGATGAGAACAGCGGAAGAAAAGGTTTTGGAAAAAAGTCTTTAGAGGTAAAAGAGAAGCTTCCTTTGCATGTCCCAACGTTTCATCCCTTCCGAGTAAAGTACGCCAAACTTTTCCGCACAGCGACGCGGCATTCCATTCGAATAATTTCAGCGTCGAGGTGATGCACGGCGATGATGGCACCATTCGGGGCGGCAGAAGAGATTTTCGTGTTTTCCGGTTGGCGGAATTGAAACGTTTGCGTTCACTTGGCGCTGCTCTCGAGAGCTGCCTGCCCCCAGCAGCGAAACCGGAATTCGCACCGAGGGAAGCTCGGAAATCGCGAAGACCATGCGAGCTCCGTCTCGTCCGGATGACGGATATCCGGCCGCGTGTTATGCCGGTAAGGCGGAAGGTCTCTCGCTCCTGTCCGGAGATGGCGCCTTGCATACCCGACAAGGGAGATGGGAAAGAGAGTCCCGACTGCTTATCGGGCGCTGGGTGGACACTGCGCGTGACTCCGTTCCTGCAGCGGGAAAGTGTCGGGAATCCCGCGCCTTGCGTCAGGTTGGGTCTCGCTCCTCCAGACAGGCGACGCGAACGAAGGATTGCGATTACTCCACCGGAATGGCTGCGGCTGAGGGCAACTCCTCCGTGCCACTGAGTACCCCGTGGATGCCAGCAGAGGTTTCCTCCCGCCGAAGAAGAGGTTTATTTATTTATTTTCTTACTCTTTCTGCCGAGCGTAGATTGATGGATTTTATACCGAACGATAATGAACGTTCAGCGAAATGGCGGCTTTTCCGTTCATTCGAGAAATTTCATTACCATTCCGGTCGACTTAATTTTCCAAATAAAAATTCCTCCCGAGTTCCGTGCTTTCAAAATTTTTTTCCCTTTTCATTCCTCTCATCTCCTCATCTTCCCGCAACTCTCTTCCCGTTTCCCGTGGATTCACTCGGGAAGGCTACGCCCCTGCTCGCGGTCCTGGAACCTACCCTTCACCAAGCCCGACTCCTATTTTAATCTAAACCAGGGCGGAAGTCTCGAAGATTGACAGTTTAGAATTTTAGTCATTAACATCGGTTGAAGAGAAAAATCATTTGCTCCGCATGAGTTTCACGGAAACTTTCATCTCCCGATGATTAATAATAATTGGAGTGGTTCCGCAGTTTTCCAACCGGGATCGGGAGAAGCCCCGAAGAGGAGGAAACCGGTTCTCGCCAAAGGCGTCGCCAAAATGACGAATAATCGCGTGATATCAGTCCGGGCCTCTGCGCGGAAAAAAATCCGCATTCGGCGACGTTTCCCGAAGCGGATCGAGTCGCAAATCGAAAGTGACCGAGACATCCGCCAGCGGGGAATTCCGTCGACGAAACGAAGATCGGTCGACGGCGAGAGCGCCCTCAAACTCCGATCCTCGGAACTAACCCGCACTAACCCATGGGTTAGCTCGACCCCACGGACAAATTGCACCGTGCGGGTAACGGACGCGTCCGTGCAAACGCGAGAGTCGGCCGAGCACCTTCGGAAAGCGTTTGGCGACCATCGGAGGAACGGAATCTCCTCCATCGCATCGGAATTGGCGGGTTTCTCGATTCAAATCATGCATTTTCGTTGTCGAGCGAGGAAATGTCTGTTTTCGTTAGCGGTTGACGCGAAATATGCCACATTACCCGATTTTTCACGTGGACATTCTCGGATCCGGAAGGAAAGTAAATCAGCGATTTGACGACATAACCCTAATGGGAGAGGGAAGGGTACCCGGCTCCGTCGTTAATAGCACAGGAACTTTCGCACTTATTCGTTCCGGATTTTCCGGGGCCGAAGCGTTTTTGCGTTCGATCCCGGAAAAATTTTCCTCCTCGCATAAACCCCCGGAAGACTTTTGACGCGAGAAGGAAAAGCGTCACGCTTTTAAGAGAAGACGTTAAATTTTTAACGACGGCGCCCATACGCGGAGAGGATATGATTCCGGGCGGAACATGTGTGGACGGCGAGAGGGTGTGCGTGCCTCCGTGCGTGCCCGCGTATCCATCGATTTCCATTAAAATCGTCTTACTTGACGGTAAATTCGGGGGGGGTGCTCATCCGAAGAATGAGCAGAAATGGAAAACGCTTATTGAACGAACCGATTTCATAATCGACGCGGACGGGGATGCGGAACACCGATCGCAGGACGTTCCTCGGGCCTCGGCGCACAACGAGGCGGCAGCAAAAGAAATGGACTGCCTCCATCTTTTGGAGATGTCTCCGGGATTCTTCGCTGCCGGAAGTAATGGAACCGTCGCCGACACAAGAAAATGTCCGCCCTTTCCGAGGCTTGCAAGCGAGACGCAACGCGCGGAAACGCACCCGATTTAAATGATTAATACACGTTCTCCGGGCGTCTCCAGAGAGTGCGAACGGAACGCGTTTTGCGATCGGAATGCAGAAATCCCGCTTCGGCTTTGTGGAACCCTCCGGTCGCCTCCCTCCAAACCTGCGCCGCATTTTTCCACCGGAACCGTTTCCGTGCCTTTTTTTTTCACCCGTCGGTCATTTCCGCATCCCCTCCGCGAATCACCCTTTCATGCTCCGCCCCCAAAATCGAGGATTTTCCTTGCGGCCAGTCATCCAAGACCGACGCCAGGCTTTCGATCCGAAGAGGTCCAATCGCTTTCCGGTTTCACGCGCAGAAAAATTGCTCGGGAAGGACCCGAGGGCAAATTCGGATTCGTCCTCGGTCTTTTTTCCTCGGCGGACCGTAAAGAAATGCCCCGAAATGCTCGTTCGAAAGCTCCCCGCCGACCGCGCATAACTCAATTACAGCGACTGCAGTTACACCACAAGTCAAAAACCATCCCCGCGTGAAAGACATTTCATTTCCGTTCGGAATTTGCCCGGAAAAGACCCGGCGGAACATCGGCTCCAGCATCAGGAATTCGGGAGAGGAAACGGGAGGAGGATGAATATTCTCGGATTTTCATTAAAAAAAAGTCAGAATTATTTAGAGCTATGTTCATCCTAAAAAAATTCCATTTCTCGGGCTCCCGCACACACTTTCTGTATTCTAACCACAAATTTCAGAGAGCTTTTCGCTATAATTTAATCACCGCCGAGGTGCAAGGCGGGGGGGGGGTTCCATAAGAAACGTTTTTTCGGTTTTGCCCCTTCTTCACCCGATCGAACCTTCGCGATGCATTTCCTCTGCTTTTGCAGAAACGACGCCGAAGCGCCGGATTTTACAGGATGGAAATCGCTCCCCGCGCGAAAAAGCATTCGGAGATTAAGGTTCCGGCAAGTTACGGTCCGAGACCTCCGTAGTGCTGGCCCCGACCTCCCGTTCAATCCTTTTCAGGACTTCAAAGCGAAAACCTCCCGAAGTGCCTCGTCTGGGAAAAGCATCTCCGGGTTGTTGAACCCAAAAGGAGAATCAAATTAGGCTGCTGTGATATACCGTCCGAGCAGTGGCGGGGGGAAGGAATTTTGAGAACTTCCTCGGAAGACGAATCTTGGCGGGCTCCCGGACCGACGGAAAGCATCGCGATGGGGCGGGTGAAGGAAGTGCGGCAAAGACGGACGAGGAAAATCGCTCTCCGTAATATATCAAAGTGGAAGAAGAAAAAGCGGAAAAAAAGGGGAAGGCGGCGTCTGGGGACAGGAGGACAGATTCTTTTTTGCTTTTGTACCGTCAAATGACAAAGCGAAACAAAGAGCGGACGGGAAACGTTGAAGGTAACTTCCGCCGATCTTTCCGCAGCCGACCGGAAGATAAAATATTTTTTTCTCCGCGTTGAAATCCTGCGGCACTTCCCTATTTATCCGAGGAACACGATTGTCCGCAGCAGGAAGGTGATCCGAGGGGTGGAGGTCGAGGGGAGGAAGGAAAAAAGGACGCGCAAGATCCTTTTGCGAAAGGTCGAGCTTTCTGCTTCGCCCCGTGGATTTATCGGGGAGCTTTCGGACCGGGGAAAATAACTGCGGAAGCATTCCGTCGCATCGGAAAGGGTGATATCAAGCAAACCTCGCGAAATCGCCTTCGGGAAAGTGCACTCCCTCGGCTCGTCCCCTTCCTGCGGGGGATGATGGAGCGCCGCCTTCCGCCGCTGAAACAGTCGAAGTCGCGGAAGTTCCGACCGGACGTCCCCGCACCGGAGCCGGCGTCAGTCCACTCTTCTCCTCTCCTAATTCGCTTCTGACTATCGCAACAGCTTTTATTGTCCCTCGTAAAACACCAATTTACCGTGTGGACCGTTCGATTCTCAAATGGAATTGTCTTGAAGTAATCCTCCCGTTCTTCCGGACAAATAACTTGAAATGTCAGCGCGAGGCGAAAGCCGACGTCTTCCAGAGTCGGATCGCATCTTGGTGTACCTGAAAAACGGAAGGTTGAGCGTCAGGTTTTGATAAAGGTATTCGTCCCCGGGGAGATCGCCGAGAACGGGAGAATTGACGGTTTCCTGCCGCTGTTGATTAATTAAATCCCGTGCACGGACGGAAACCAAGCACGGGATGCATCGCCCGTTCCCATTTCTCGTCACGCGGAAATGACGAGATCTTCAAACGTCGATGGATTCGGCCGTGGAAGCAGAAGATAATCCAAATGCACGGACGTGTGCGTGAGGTGCAGTGCGTGGAAAGCTACTCTCCTCACTCGCGCACCGGTGCTTTTTTCATTGCAAACGGATCGCTCCCAAGCTCGCATCTTCCGAAGGTTCGCCCTTTTTCTCCTCGGTTTAACCGCAGCATTTCCCAACCGAATTACCTCGCTGTCCCGCGGCGTTCGGTCGTGGGAAAACGCGGAAAAGCAAAATAAACCTCGGGGGAAATGCAAAAAAAAACCATCAAAACGACACCGAAGTCGAGTCAGGTTCGAACCTTCGTTTTTCCGGGACGGAACGTATCGGGGGGGGGGGGGGGAATTGTGGAAATGTGAAACTTGCATAATAAATGAAGGCGGATACGACAAACGCGGGGTGATTCTCTTTTAATAAAAAGGATGTGCAGGGATGATAAAAGGACTTCACGTGCCCCCTGCGGTCTTCCGTGGTCATGGATCATTCCCGCGGGGCGTCTCTCGCACATCAGAAATTTTTGGGGATGAAGGGTGATTCATGAAACTCCTGCTCGAGATTCAGGTTCAGAGGCCGCAGCACTTCCCGAGCACAATCGCTCCGATCCCGCGCCGCCCTTAAGGTACTGCAATTGGGATCGATTGTTACTTCGATGATTTCCAGACCTCCGGGAAGTGGATCGGAAGCACTCAGACGTGGTCCCTGCCGAGGCATAAGGATTGCGAGACGTGCCCCGAGAGCCGCGGTCCAGTTCTGACATTTTCCTTGTTTTTCAGGCGGGGCCGAGTGGGGGCGGTAAGGATCGGTGACCTGGCTGATTGCCTTTCTCCAGGAGGATACCACCGCCCGCAGTCGCTTGTCCTGGAGCTTCATAACTTGTGAGTATTATTATTAATATTTACATAAGAGCGGGGGTTTTGAGCGAAACTCGGTTTCTCATTCGCCCCTCTTAAATTTATCAGGGCCTCTCCTTTTCTTGTGCCACTGCGTTTTCTTCGGGATTTCCGTCGTCAGAGGCAACCGCCCCTCGTTCCATTTATCCTCGGCGTTCTTGCCGCGTACGAAACGGCGGTGCAGGATGCCACGGCGAGAAAGGCCGAAGCTCTTTCTCTCGGAAGGTCCGGTGAAATCCGGGAAAACGGGATGGACAAAGATTTTCCATTCAAATATCCCATCCGCTGAACCGGAATTTCGTCGATTCCCTGCAACCCAAAGGAAACGAGAGTTCGATCGAGCGTGTGAAAATTTTCAGATTTCCTCTTCCGTTAATATTAAACGCCCGTAAAGGGATAAGAAATGGAATCCGATCTCTTTGTGCGCGGGAATCGAGTTTCCCGAGCCCGCGGCATCCGACGTGGCGGAAGAAAGAAGGCGGATGGACGCCTCCGCGACCGCAGACCGGGCCGCGGCGGAGAATCGCGAAACGGACTCTGGAGATGGGGCCCGGGTCGTTCGTTCGGGCGTCCCATTTGCTGTTGGGCCAACCGGGAGGCGACGCTCTCCGGAGCCGTTCCGCACCCCGAGACTTTCTTCTTTTTCGAAATTTTCCCCGTCACCTGTTGCTCGTCTTTCCCCTTTATATCCCGGCGCTTCTCGCGGTTCGTTTGCCAAGAAATTCTCGTCCGGAAGCCTCCATTTTCGCGAGCAGGAACAGCGGTTTGGCCAACGGAGAAAAATAACTCGCTTCGCGGTTTACGGAATCCCGGGTTCGATCACGTCACTTCCTCTCGGCTAACCGAAAATCTTTGTCTCTTCCCAGGTGGAAGAGGAACCGAAAATGAACCTGATCAACATGGACGCGGAGAACCGCGTGGTCCTCAACGTTGGTGGCATCCGCCACGAAACGTATAAGGCCACGCTGAAGAAAATTCCGGCGACGAGGTTGTCGAGACTGACGGAGGCCCTCGCCAACTACGACCCGATTTTGAATGAATATTTCTTCGACAGACATCCCGGAGTATTTGCTCAAGTGCTCAACTACTACAGGTACGTTGCCGGAAAAATGTTGATGACGCAAGAGTTGCGGGGGGGGGGGGGGCTCGTGCAAAAGCGGACGATCGAGCCGCACCGCTCGATATGGTTTCGTGGCCGTTCTGCACGCCGCGAGGGTTCCGCCGGCAGTGACGTCAAATATGACGTCACGCTCCGCACGCACGCTTCGTGGACGGAGCGGCCCGAGATGAAATAAATTTAAAAAATTAAAAGCTTCCATAAATGCAAACAATATAAAAAAATGTTTTTTTTATTCGCGATACACATGCAAATTGCACTCCAGCAAGTTTAAAATTTAAATAAAACCGATTAATTTCATCAATTACGACGATGCTCTGCGAATAATGTAAATTACTTTTCATCTTAAAACGTTTTTTAAAGGCGCTCTGCGGAAAAAAAAAAACTAAATAAATAAATAAAAGATCTTTTTTAACATCGACCATGTTCCTTTTTGTTGTTTACACCGCACCGTTAATGTATGTATTTGACAGAGGTTCAGAGAAGCTCCGTCAGAAAGGGATCAGCCTTTGAGGAATGCCCCAGCATCAGCTACAAAGACGACGTAATCCCTTATGAAAAATTATGTTCGCATCCATTTGTCTAAATTTGCTGTCGTTTTACGTTTGGAGCATGCATGCAACACTCAGACCGGATTTTACGGCTGGAAAATTTTATTTTACAACCGGGTTTCGGGTATCCAGCAACCGTTTCGTGAAACGATACGAAATTCTTTCGTGGAGCTTGAGACGCTTTTGCCTTTTCATCGACAGCATTCAGAGGCAATTGATGTGCGATTATTAACATTGCGCATCGCTTAAAAGGAGAAAAAAGGCGACGGTCCTCCTAAACGGGCCTCGGATAAAGCAAAACCCCTCCCTGCACCCGGTGAGCCTTAAAAGGTTTGAGGAAGAAAACGGAAATGACGCCAATAGAGGAAATCTTATCATACGCAGATAAACGGAAACGTTAAATTTTGGAGCAATCTTGAAAGTGAACCCTGTCTGTTACATTTGAACCTTTTTGTGTGCTCGAGAACTGTCAGTTTTTGTGAGAGACGTGGGGGTTTTCCACGAGTGAGGAAGCCCGGGAACTCGTGCGGCATCCGCGTTCTGTCTGCGCTGCAAAGGCGAGGAACCATCGAACGATGTGCATGCCGGAATCCCAGGGGGACGAAGAAAGGTTTGGCGCTGCCCCTTCCCCCAAAAAATCCCCTTTCCGGGCAGTCGATAAGAGAATTTTCCTTAACTCTTTGCAGAACGGGAAAATTGCATTATCCGATGGACGTGTGCGGACCACTTTTCGAGGAGGAACTCGAGTTCTGGGGGCTGGACTCGAATCAGGTGGAACCGTGCTGCTGGATGACGTACACACAAGTAAGTGTCGTTTGGGGGGGATGCGAGGGGTGTGACAGACGCCACGACGGAAGTCAGCACGTGAAAAAGATCAAACGATGCACAAAATGGGGAAAATCAGAGCGATTAATTCACCGGTATTCGAAAAGGTTACGGCCGGACGCCTTTCCCCAATGGTGGCAAACGAGATTTTTTTTTTTTTTTTCTCGAAAGTGCTTCGATCGGAAGTCGAACATTTTCAATGGAGATGATTGAGGGCACACAAAAGCCCAACCCGAAAATTTTCGCATTTCTCCAAGATTGCGCCCCGGCCCGAAAATTTTCTCTCTCCGGGAAAGCAAGACGGAGTTACAGAAAAAAAAAAATGTGGAAGTTCAATTTTTCGTGGACGAGGGAAAATCCCCGGGAAAGCTGAAAAACCCGAACGGAAAGTTTCGAAGTTTTTTGATAATTGACCGAACCTTTTTTTTCCTCCCCCCCCGCCCCCCCCCCGAAAAAATACATTCGAAACATACCGGGAAAATGAAAAGACGCGACGTGCTTCTGCCACGTTTACGGATTCATGCATCCCGCACCCGACTGAGGATCGCTCCGGAAACTTTCTGCCCGGAAAAATTTTTTCGAGTTTCTTCGCTTTTGGGGCTTCTTTCCCTTAACCCCCCCCTTATTTCCGGTCGCTGTCCGTGGGTGGTGAAAGCGGAATTCGCTGCAGGGAAAACTTTTAGGCTGTGAAAAGGGATGAAAAGAGCGCAATTCCGAACCGTGTAAACATGTGCGTGGAATTGAACCGAATGAGGGTGCGGTGAGGTCGCCCGAAAAGGGAAAAGCGAAAAGAAAATGGAGCAAAATCTGCCGGGGAGGCCTTTCTCTGCTTTTCCCGCGCACAAATTTAAAAATTACACACGGGCTGCGAGTCGAGACCATCGGGCAAGGGTCCGAAGGTACGGCGGAAGGGGATTACCGGAAGGGAACGTGCCACTGCGATTTGGCGGACGGGGAAGAAAGGGAATTTTTTTACGGTTCCCTGTCCCGGGGGGGGGGGAGCCCGAAGGAAAAGTGAGCCGTCCCGGTGTCTGGCTGCCGGGAAAGGTTCCCTCGGTCTTCGGGAGTGTTTCGTCATTAACTGCTCGGCGAACTTTGACCTTTTCCGTAAGAATGATTTAAACCGTGATCAATGGGCGGAAGGCTGATCCGGGCAATGGAAAAAGCCTTTGAGACGTGCTTATCCCGGAGGATCGAAAACTCGGGTTTCCGCTAAATATATTCATATAAATATACGCATACTCTACCGGTATTTTTATCCGCGTGAGAAAGGAATATTTATAGATCGAAGTAGGTTTTTCCGTTTTTCTTTTGATTTCCTCGCCCACCGGATGTGTGTCCCGAGGATTGCTTGAAAAAAAACTCCGCATCCGTTTAGGTTTTGCGAAATTTTCGCGTTCCCGTTCTGATCGACGCATTTTAAAGCACAAACTGGCCATTTCCGTTCGGATATTGCTTCGTTATAATCGCATTTGCCAATAACGGGATAAAAATTACGGATAATTGCAAAATAACGTGTCAATAGTCATCAGTTTCTGCTTTGCGTATAATATGAATAATGGAAAACCTCCGGGTTCGAGGGAAAAGGTCTCGGGACTCTTCCGCAACCGGGGGAGGGGGGGGGAAAGGGGAAAAGCCCCAGTCCCGCCTTCCGTTTGCTGACGCCATTGAACAAAGGCCTCCCCCGTGCCTGAAGGGAGGCAAATTGATCGGTTTCGATTTTCTTTGCCTTACTTTCTTTCCGCATCCCCTGCGAAGAAGCGCAAAAGCGGCTTGAAAATTAAACAGGAAGGGATTTACAGGTATGGAACGGCGAAGCGCCGTGGATGGATCGGAAATGCCGCGATGATAAGAAAAGGAGAAAATAAAGGGCGATGTAAGCAATATGGCGGGGGGGGGGGTGTGGAAAAGCGACGAGCAAAATGCATTTTTGTCAAAAATCTGAAATATTAAAAAATTTTTCGCAATTAAGAACGTGTGGCCGTTTCCCGCGGGTTCCGATGCTCGTCAAAATATGTCTGCCACGCGGACGGAACGGACAGGTCCGCTTCTGTTGCTCCGTCCTGCCGTCAGGCGAAACGGGAACGGAGAGGCAAACGAACATAAAAGGAAAACGGGAGAAAAACCGAAAGCGGGAAAGGCGACTTATTAATCGGAGTTAGTTTAAACTGGAAAATCTGGCTAATTTCTGCCTTTTAACCGAAGTTACTTGTCAACTTCAAATAAACCTCTAAGAGAATTACTTTCGTCCGTCGACCGGGAGTTTTTCATTGGTCCCCGCTTTGTTTGATGTGCGTTTTGGAACGCTGGAAAGAAATTGCGAGGTAGCGGAGATGACCCAAGGTTCCGAATGCGGAATCGAAAACTGCTTCGGAAAGGTTGAAAAGTCACTTCCGGAGATCCCGTTTCGCTGTTTCCGGGCCACCGCGTGGGCTCGGCGCCGTTTTCGGGGCCTTCGACGGTGCTCGGGGGAAGAAAAAGGCCGAGATTGAAACCGGGAATGCAACCGAGGGGCTTTTCCTTACATTTTCATCGATCCTTTGCCACCCTTCCACGCTTATATGAAATCGAAACGGGGAAGGGGGTAGAAAACCCGTGAACGAATGGAATTTGGAGCGGAAACTTTCCGGGAAAGTTCTCCAAAGACCTGCCGCTTCCGGAGGTGGTTGCCGCGGTATCTGCTCGGCGGTGGATAAACTAATTTCCCGGTTGAAGCTCCTTTCGTGCGTTTGCCGGGCAAGCGAAACGTGCCCGGGTCCGGGGAAAAATCGAATTCGAGACGTTAAATTTTGCTCTCGATTCGTTTTCAGCATCGAAACACAAAGGAAACGCTGGCGGTCCTGGATCGACTCGATTTGGACACGGAAAAACCGAGCGAGGAGGAGGTTGCGAGGAAGTTCGGCTTCGAAGAGGACTACTTTCAGGGCAGTCTGTCGTGGTGGCAGAAGGTGAAACCGAAGATCTGGTCCCTCTTCGACGAGCCGTACTCGTCGAACGCCGCAAAGGTAAGCGCCGTCGAAGGCTCCTTTCGCTTTTCGAAAAGGTCCTCGGGCCTCGCTTTCCCTCAGCCGCGCGGGACGCCGGGTCCCGCAAAACGTCGCCGCGAGTCCCGCATCCCGGAGGCTTTTCCGAAGCCGACGTCGAAAGCGGGAGAAGGGCCCCTTCCAGCGAAGGGGGTTGATTTAACGCAGCGGGGATGAAGAAGGTTGCCAATAAAAAGTTAATGAAATTTCCGTCGAAAATTTTACTCGCTTTAAAGGGCGTTGACGCAGAAGATGGGCTACTTGTCGTCGGCTTTCAACCCTTCACGACCGCCCCATTTCAATCACGAAGCGGGAAACATCTCCGTCGCGGGTCGAATGCCGGGGAAAAGATGCAGAATTAGCAAAGGAAAATTTTTTTCCTTTTCACCGGGTCAAAGTAACCCAACCGCATTTCCCGGCAGCTTGCGACGGAGGCTCAAGGAAATAACCCAATTACGTGCTTGCCAACGGGATATTATTTTTCACTCTGCGACTTTTTCCACGCGCAGTCAGACATTTCTATCCTCGTTGCGGAAACAAAATATAAATAAATAAATCCTGCAGACAAAAAGAAAAATAATTTGATCGCTGACAGATTCAGATCGGCAGGCGCAACGTCGACTCGACGAGGCGATTTTTCTCTTCTTTAACGGGGGCTTTAGGGAGATTTTCCGGCCGCGCCGGAGCGTTTTCGTTCCGCGGATCCAACGGCCGCAGACTCGGGAAAATTCTTCAGAAACAGGAAGAGGGCCTCGGACGGGGTCCTTACTCCCCTCCGGAGAGCCCGATTTTCGTTCGCCGAGTGAACGGTTTCCGGAAAAATTTTGGGAAAACATTTCCCGTTCGGTGCCGAGTCCCGTTTTATGCCGATACCCTGCATTCTGCCCTTTGACGTTCTCTCTTGTCCCGGCTCCGGAAACTCGGATAATTCCCACGTAAGACGATAACGGGCACCGGAAACCGGATTTTTCTTCTCCAATTTCCAGTGGCCTTTTGCCGCTCCGGATTTCGATCGCGGACGAAGCCGTCGACGTGAGCGCAACTGGCGGGACCGTCCCGGAAAATTTGAGGCCGCGGGAAAAAGGAAAGGGGAGGAGGGAGGTATAAAAAAAGAGGCGGAAAAACAATGCAATTCATTAAAAGAGCACGGAAACACAATGAGGAAACTTAATGAAAGCGCTTTCGCCCGGACCGCAAATAAGGCGAACGCTTCGGAACGGGAAAGAGTTAATTGGAAGCAGGTCCTTTCTTTTTAACCCGTTCGAAAACCGCAGAGTGGATTGCAGAAGCTGTGGGCGAAGGGGGAAAGCGGAAATGCTGAAGGCGGAAAAAGAGGGGATCAAAACGGCGAAACGGAAGCGGGTGAAAAGCGGATGCGGAAAGATAAGAAAACGACTTTTCCTTTTTGCAGTTTTGCCCCGAAAGCGAAGGAGCAAACCGACCGACAGTGCGCACGAACCTCTCGAAGCCCATCTCCTGCAGCAGCTTCGCCGGGAGGAAAAATTTTTAATCCCGGGTTATCATTTGAATGAAAGGGAAAAAAAGAAGGAAAAAGGAGCGGAGGAAATGCCCGTTTCATAAAAGCCTTTAATAACATAAAAATTTTGCAACGGTGGTATTTCGGTATTTTTTTATTTTTTAATATTATGTCTTCCTCCACTTTTGTATTGCGAGCCATAACATTCAGTTTTTTCCTTTCCTTTTATGATCCCGGCACACAATTTTGAAAAAGGAAGGAGAAAACATGAAATTCGCGTATGATATATATATATATATATATAAAATATATATGTGCATCGCCGCGTTGGCGATGAACAAAAGCGCGTAGCAAACATGCGTTTTTAAAAATGGCAAAGGAAAAAAAAAAAAGGAAATAAAAGTGAGAATAAAAAGTTCGCGGGCCCTTTTTCTCTTTTCTCCTGCGTTTCCGAAATGTCGCGCATCGCGAGCATATTTTGCGGAAAATATTTTTCCAAGCGACGCGCTCGGTCTGCACCGAATCCTCGCGGACTGGATCGAGCCGGACGGGGCAGGAGGAAGAAAGGAACCCGAGCTGACGCCTACTTCACCCCCATCGGGGGTGACAGGGAGACCGTGCGACGACGCTCGCCCCCCCGCGCCGACCTGCCTTCGGAGGGAGGTCGTCGGCGGAGGAAATCCCGCCGCGGCTCCGGGTTTTCCCGCTCTCGCAGTGCCACGCACATGCGGGAGTCGGGCCCCGTGGCAGTGCGTGCGTTCTGCGTGCGTGCGTGGCGGAAACCGAACACCGAAGAATCTCCTCTTCCCCGTCGCCATGCTAATGCCGAGATCATTAATTCATGTTTCAACTGAAATTTCCTTCGGCGTTTTCCGCTATTCCTAACAGTTTTACCACATAAAAGCATTGCAAATTCGGATAACCGAATCATTATTGTTGCCGTTAATAAAATGAGATCTGAAAACCGTAATTTGATCTCTTTTTACTGATCCCCGATTATGTAAATTTACAATGTGGCCGTCGGCGGGGCAACTTAATTCGGGGGAAAAGTTTGTCAAACGGTTATCGAAACGGAAGACGCCATTGTTTCCGGAAATGCGTATTTTTCCTTTTCTTTTTTTTCGTCCCTCTCCAACTTTCCGCCCCGGAGCGACCGGGCAGGGAGACGCGTCGACCGAACCCTTAACCCCCCCAATCCTCCTCCATGCCGAATCGCGAGCGAGACGCACGGTCGGAAACTACACAACGTGCAGGCTATCGAGACGCCCACGGGGCAATTTCCGACTGGAGAAAGAGACGGAGACGAGCGAGGAATGATCGGAGGTGAGCGTGGCGGGTGAAATTTTCCGCTTTCCAGCAACTCGCGGGGGTTGTTCAAAAATTACGCGTTCCGGTTTGGCTCGGTCCCCTTCCGGACGGTGGGATATTTAACGGATTGTCAATGAAATGCTCATTACCAGACTTAAACTTAAAATACACGTTGCGGATGAGCCAACATTACCAAAAAAAAAAAAAACATTTTCTACTTTTTTCGGATTTTCCAAGATAGGAAAAAAGGCCTTTCAGGTGATAGATTTCCTCGGTGCTTATACATAATCCGTCTGGAGATTTATTCCGGATATTTATTAAGGTCGGGAAAATGTATTAATCTGATCATAAAAACCTCTTTTTGTACGTAAAGTGTGGTTCGTGAGTTGCACCGAAACTATAAATATTGTAAAATCTTTGACTGCAGATTGTCGGAGTAATGTCGGTGTTCTTCATTTGCGTCTCCATATTGTCCTTCTGCCTGAAGACGCATCCGGACATGAGGGTGCCGGTCATCAAGAACATCACCGTCAACACGACGAGCAACACGTCGTCCTGGGTGCTCGACAAAACGGCGACAAACGCTCACGATGCTTTCTTCTACATCGAATGCATCTGCAACGCATGGTTCACCATTGAGATACTCTCGCGCTTCATATCGTGCCCGAACAAGTGCGAGTTCATCAAATCGTCCGTCAACATCATCGACTACATCGCAACTCTTAGCTTTTACATTGATTTGGTTCTCCAAAAAGTCGCGTCCGATGTCGAAAACGCGGATATTTTGGAATTCTTTAGCATAATTCGAATAATGAGACTTTTCAAGCTGACGAGGCACTCGTCGGGTCTTAAGATTCTAATACAAACGTTCAGAGCTTCGGCTAAGGAACTCACCCTTTTGGTGTTTTTCTTGGTGAGACACTTTCCTCAGCGTAAGAGAGGCTTGCGAGGAGGGCGTTTTCATTATAAGGAAAAAAACGTTTTTTTCCAGGTTTTAGGAATCGTCATTTTCGCCAGCCTGGTGTACTACGCCGAGCGCATTCAAGCGAACCCCCACAACGACTTCAACAGCATTCCTCTCGGTCTGTGGTGGGCGCTGGTGACGATGACCACGGTCGGATACGGGGACATGGCCCCGAAAACGTACGTCGGAATGTTCGTCGGGGCCCTCTGTGCCTTGGCCGGGGTGCTCACGATAGCCCTTCCCGTTCCCGTCATCGTCGCCAACTTCGCCATGTACTACTCGCACACTCAGGTTCGTTTTGACGAGCTTGCGAAGCATTTCGGAAAGAGCATTCCGAAAATAAACCCTTGGATACTTTCAGGCACGTGCTAAACTGCCAAAGAAGAGGCGAAGAGTCCTCCCGGTGGAGCAACCGAGAGGTCCGAGGATTCCCGGTCAGCCCCCGATTCCGGGTGCGGTTCCTCCTGCCGCCCAGGGCGGAGGTCCCGGGGGACTCAATTCCGGAGCTCCGAACAGAAGAATGAACGCGGTCAAGTCGAACCACCCGAAGGACGTGATGGGGCCGAAAATGGGTGAGTTGCCCACTCTGATGACACGTCTCTCTCATCGTCCTCTCTTCCTCTCTCTTGTCGCACGCCCAACGACGTTCGTCGCGTCTGCTCGTCGCTTAGATTTTCTCCTTTTTTCTTTCTCGCCACCGTTGGCCAGTTCCCCCGATTGCGACAGCCGACAGAGAAAGGAGACGCAGTTCGAGAGGATTCGAAAGTTCCGTAACTCCCCCCCCCCCCAAGGTTTTTTACTTCCTTTTATCCACGTCTGAGAATTCCCGGCAACGACATTCCACAATTTAGATTTCGCTGCATGACGAAGATCAGGGGCTACGTGCGTATTTTGCCGCTGCGGCAAGTTCAAGCTTTACACAACAGATGCTTCGTTGCTTCTCAAAAACCGGCAGAATTAGATTGTAAAGTTCAATTTAAGTAAATTGTCATTTTTCAGTCCAATTTAACGATCCGTCGCCCCGATAACGGCCTCGCTTGTGCATACACGCGCGGAATATTTTTAACTTGCTGAAATGTTTGCTTATAAATAGAGCGCACCCGCGGCAAAGCAAAAGCACCGAAATGATCCGCGGCTTTGGCAATTTCTGAATGCGATTTCCAACTCGCTCGAGAAAGACTTCGGAAGGCGGAGAGTCGGAATCGGCAAAAGAAAATAATGATAATGACAGAATAAAATATGTTTCGCCGATCTGAATAATCTGCCGCGGGGGATTCGATCATCGAGATTTTTCACGAGGCATCGGAACGGGATCGAAATCGAAAATCCGGAGGAAAGAGTTCCCCGCCGAAGTGCTGGAATAAATTGAATGAACAGCAACTGGAAAAGGAATTAGATTGAATGGATCAGCATCATGCAATGCAAATTCCCAAAACCCTCCCCCCCCCGATCCCGTCTTTTCCTTTCGTTTCCTGCAGAATGAGCGTCAGGAGGAAAATTCTTCCGAGCTGCATTCCGCTGCGGCTTTTTATTAATGCGGGACAGGTGAATCGGACATGCTTTAAGCGCGGGAACCCGAAACTGATCTGCATCCCGATCCTCCCCTTTCCGGAGCGCAATCGTGGAAGCAGAATCCTCCTCCTGCAAGATCGAAGCGCAGAACCCGCCTCCCCACCCACGGGGATAACCATTCGGAAAACGAACGGACCCCCTTGCACGATCATCATCTTCATCTTTCATCCTTCCACCAGCAGCTCAGGCACTGGGTTAACTTAGCGAAACGCCACCCTTAAAAGAGGAAAAAGGGAGGGCGACGGTAATGTAATAAATCGGGGGAAAAAAATAAAATAATAAAGCGGCGAGAATGAGACGGATGAATTATGCGAACATATATTTTATACCATTATCTGCAGCATATGCATTCCGCAGATAAAAATATCCGGGAGGCAGCAGTTTTCCGTGAGCATCGCCATCCTCCCCCGAGTTTTCTTTCCTTGTTTCAGAATTCTTTCTCTCAATTTTGTTTTTTCCGTAAGAATTATAATTATTGCCTCTTCCCCCCCC
>JAOWBB010000013.1:1633894-1650259 GCA_028565995.1 Ricinus marginatus
ACTAAGATTTCTTACTGACCCTCTGTGCTAATTCATCTTTGAAGACTACCCTTTATTATTATTATTATTATTATTATTATTATTATTATTATTATTATTTAGTCTAAAATTATATATTTATACAATAAGCTGACAAAAGGAAGAAAAAAACGAATCGATGAATGTGAGATTCTTATGCAAATCAATAGTGAAAACGATATCAAATTTTTCTTTTTCTTCTCCTAAATATAAGGGCGAGAGAATCGAGAAAAAGTACATGAATACATTCTTGTAAAATACATACGCGTATCTACGGCTCATTTAATAGAAAGAAAAAAAGCCGCTGAATGGATGCCCGAAAAAAAAAAAATCTGTTCTCATTGCAGACCACAATACTTAGTTAAATTATCTAAAGAAAAATAATAAATTTTAAGATCAAAATAAATACTGATCTATTAATGTGTATAAATTTACATTTTTTTTTAAAAAAATATATATATATACATATATTATATATATATAATATACATAGATCGATTTTTTTTCAAGTATAATTGTATAAAAACAAGAAGAAATGGTAACAATATTATTATTAATAGTGTACAATGATACTCATCAACAGATCGAAAAAAAATGGCAGAAACAACTTTATTTAAACAATTTTTTTTTCCTTTTTCACATTTGTTTTGTAGTCTAGTGTTTAGGTTTTGGGCTGTTTTTTGAATATTGGAAATTTCACGTTTGCGAGGGAGAAAAATAAAGGCGATGGAACATCAGATCTCGATAGTGCGGCAATTATGTAATGCGGTTAAGATGCATATATATTATCAGCATTTGCGCGAAATAACTGAATATCTCAGAGATAATTCTTCGACGGTAGACTATTGGTACTTTAAGCAGAACCGGGTAGAAATACTGAAGACTGAGAACTGACGGGAGGGGTGGGAACGCAGATCTTCTGATGATTCGCACGGAAAGCCCAATGAAAGAACGAAAGCCAGCAGAATATGCATTTAAACAACGGGGCAGAAGCCAACGGCAACGTCAAACGGAAGGCGTACCTTGAGGGGCTGAACGCCACACCCTCGATCACCCATGAGGTACTCACCGGGACTTACTGCCTGATGATGACCATTCGGGACAGTATCAAATGTTAAATATCAGACTTTGACTTTTCGAAAAATCAAGCGAGAGGCAGGGGCAGATCCGGGCAATTTTGCTGTTGGCTTTAGGGGAGGAATCGGAAAATCGAACTAATTATGAATCTCTTTGCTGAAGGCCTGTGAATTCCGCAGAGAACCGCTTTTCTCGAAATCGATTTCTACATAGTTAAACGATTCGGCAGGAACTGTAGGATTCGGACTAGGCGACGAACCGGAGGTTTCGGCCCTGTTACCGTGGGGGCTCCTGGGGCCTTCGTCGACGGGGTCCGCGCCCTGTGCCGGAGCAAGATCCAGGGACGCATAGGTAATATCCTTTTCGCTGTTCACCGAGGAAGGGCGGGACGGGCTCCGGAACGCATTCCCCGGCGCCGGCGACGAGTCCTCCTTGACGCTCATCGCCTCCGTCGAAGACGAGCTCGATGTTGACACTTGATGGATGATGGACGAGTGGTCGGATCTGGCCGCGGGTGCCGTCCGTCGATCCGCCGGCTCCGCTGAGGTCGTGCTGGAGGAAGAGACCGGCCGCGAGATCGGGGAGCGTTGTCCTGGCGCAAGGCCGATTTTGGAATTGTCGAGACTTAGCCTGGACAGCGATTCGATCGTTTTTTCGTCGTCTTTAGAAGAGTTGCAGTTCGGTTTCTCCGGATTAGGACTAGACGCCTGACTGGAGAAGTGAGAATCCGTCGATTCGACTTTCTGAGCAACGTCAGACTTGAGTTCTAATTCACTGGCAGTGGCACTAGAAGGAACACTGTTAGAGGTATTTGAAGGAATTTGCGATATATTTCTTCTTTCACAGATACTTTCGCTATCACCGGCGGAGTTCAAACTTTGAGGCGGACTCATTATGGTGTATTCGCTGTCTATGGATAAGCCGGGAGTAAAATTCACGTACTCGTGAGAAACAATTCGGTCTTTTTCACGTAACCTCACCTCGTTATCGGGCAAAATATCACAATATCTTCTAAGTTCGATTTCTATACCCGGTGTCATTTCCGTGTAAGGGCTTTCTTCTTCGTTGAAATCCATTTCCATATATTCGTTTTCATTCATGGGGCTGGCCTCCGCCGAGCTCTTCGGACTGTTGGTCGGCGTGCTATTCTCGTTTGTCTCCAGTATGTTGCTGTTCGGCGACAACGGAATCGACAAGCTGTCTTTGCTACCCCTCCTCTCGTTTTTCCGCTTATTCTTCTTTCGAGTGTTTCTCCTGATGGAATTCAAAGGGCTCGAATTTCCGAAAGGCAGAAAACCGGGAGGATGTTTAGGCGGAGTAGATGATGGCTGATTTCCGGACGCCGAGTTTCGTATTGCTATAGGTTGAGAACTACCCGTCATCAAAAGGTAATCACCGCTGGCGGAGCTCCTTAATGCCGAGTTATCCACGGATGTTTTTCTCGTCAATTTCCCCGCTTGCCCGCTCTTGACGTGGATGTCTTTGTCGCTGTTGGCCCTCATAAATTTCTTGTTGTTTCTACCGCTCATTTCCACGTAGTTCTGAACTTCGACGGTTCCCAAAGTCATGTCAACGTAGGCTTCCCCGTGGCTGGGAGCCTGCATTTTATTCGGAAGCGCAAACATGCCCAGATTGGCAGAAGAAGTGGTCGGAAATTTCTGCGGTTTCACATTCGGTTTCTCACCGATGGTTTTCAGCGTTGTCGTCGGTATGATCGCGGGTTTGACGAGGCGAGTATTCTTTGGTTCGAACCGCGAAGACATTTCCGAGGGAGACGACACGTTGAGTGGCTTGTTCGTAACGCATTCGCTACCGGCCAGAGGCGATTTGGGGGGCGATCTGCCGAAATGACTGCTCAATTTTGGCGGAGATCTGCCGAATCCGAACGCTTTCGGCGGCGACTTTCCAAAAACCGCGTTCAGGCCTTGAGTCCTTGGCGAGTTGGACACCGCCGAAGGCGGCGATGCAGAGAAATTATCGTAACTCTGATTTTTCGAAGAGGAGAACACGCCGCCTGATGGTGACTTTGAGGACATGTCAACGTAATCCGAGTCCGCGCTGGAAGTTCCAGCAGTATGAAGCGAGGTTTTTAAATCGAGATTCAACTGCGAGGTTTCTTTGACGGGAGTCACACGGAATCTTGAGTTACTTCTTTTCTTCTTTTTATTCTCCGTGAAGTCCATCTCCATCAGATCGGCCATCGGATCGTTGACCATTTGAGCTTGGCGGGTGGTGCCGGACCACGAGCTGCTGAGCAGAGGAGCGCTGGACGATTTCGTGCCGTGAGGCATGACTTGAGTCCTTGACGGAAATTTCTGGGCTTCTTTCGTTAAATTTCGGGGCCTGCCCCATTTGCTACCGACGGAAAAGGCCCGAACTCGAAAATCCTCCGAGTTATTTATCATATCCAATTTCCCCTTCGTCTTCTTTGTTTCCGATTGGGAACCGAAGGAATACGTCCGCGACGGCCTGTCATTGGACGATATCTCATCCTCTTCGGACGGCGTGAAATACGATGACACCTTTTCCAGATGATATTCGGGAAATCTCATGTCCGCTGACGGCGTGCCCGAAGTGAAGGAACAACTGCTGCCCGGTGACATGTCAGAATGGTGGCAATCTGAAATGCGAAAACATCACATATAACTTATGAATATATTCAAATAAAAAATATACATAAACACAGAATTCATGGGTGAAAAATAGAGGAGTGACAATTTACAACGCCGGGATGCATTATTCATGATCAACCGTTTTTTTTATAATCTCAGCATTTTACATCTGTGAAAAGCATTATTTACCGGGAATAACAAGTTATTATCTAGATGGTATTGGCGAGTTATTATGCAGATAGCAAATTAATTCTGCTACGAAGACCTAATGATTCATCACGCCTTGGAGACGTCATTTTTATCCCCGTTTTTTTTTCTCTCACCATCGTTATGAAGACGATGACCGGGAAGAGGTTCCATGTCCACATAGCCGTCGTCGCTTGGGTTGGGAGCCATGGGAACGTATCCGTCGACCGTCTCTTCTGCGAAGCTGCTTCCGCGACTGTGATTGGTCGAGTAAATCGATCCCGATCCGGGTGCTCCGGGACTCATGGGCAGATAATTTCCGGTTTCCAAGGGACTAGATCCATAAGGACTGCACATTTCCATGTAAGAATGGTGCGGGGAACTGGATTTCAGGGATGCCGGAGCGGAAACCTTCCGCTGAATGCCGGAAGAGTGAATCGGCAGAGATAGCGAGGGAGCCGGTTTATCCATCGGAACGTAAGCGCTCACCTTATCCGTTTCTTCTTCTGAAACAATAACTCAAGGTGAAATTCAGGGTCATCAGAGGCCACCGATCGAGGCCAACGCGCTTGAATTTACAGTTACCGTGGGTCCAATGAGAATAATCGTCGCAGTTCTCCTCTATAATGGCCGATTCGTCGGGCGTGGAAGAGTGTCCGTAGCGGGGCGAAGTCGCAGTCAGTGCGACGTCAACGTCTCCGTCGTCTATCGACACGGACGATCCGGCAGAATCGGTGGAGCAAGGCCCGGATGCGATGGGAGGAGAATAAGAGAGTCCTCTGGAGTGCATCGAAAGGGGCCGGGACCCGTACAGGGAAATCCTCGTTGCGTGAGGAACGACGCCGACGTGATGGCCGCACTCGCTCGAGGTACGACTGCGGGACGGCATGCTGTCACTTCTCTCCCGCGTGTCCGTCATACCTGCAAAACGATGAATTCGCTGTTAGCTGCGGCGAAAGGAGAACGATCCACAACCGAGATCACCGTACGTACACTTATTAGCATGCAAGATAAAACTGAGTGCAGCTACGTACTCTTCAGCGAGGACACCCTTCGGGCGCTCCGTTTGAAGTCGGAACCATCACCACCGTGCGAGTGTGCAAAATCGGTGGAACTGTGAGAATTGACCCGGTCCCGGTGTACGGGGCAGAGAGGATTCGAATTTCGACGGAGTTCCAGGGGCGTAATTTCGGGGAGAGGAGCGGGGTACGAAGACTCCGAAACCGGACACGATTTCGTTCTCTGGTGAGCGACGGTGACCGAAGATGACGGTCCGTTGCACGTGTCCGAAGATTCGGAGGCGAAGGAGAGGAACGTGGAATTAGCGTGCTGATGCTGCATCACTGAACCTGTTCCCAACATCGAGCTACTACACATTGCTGCGAATGAAAGTGGCCCGAAAAGAAAAATAAATTGCCCAATTACACCAGAAGCAGAAAAAAAAAATAATAATGCTTAAACAACTAATAACAATACATAATGGGTGAAATAAAATTCCTCGTTCAAATGCACATGCGGACAATAATTCGACGATCGCACGGCGGACAAATTACAAAGTTACACGCGTGTAGCAACAGGAATGAGCGAATTGTTACAACCGGCAGGGCTGCACTGCCCCAGGATTAAAAATGAATGAAAAACACTACGATTTTTAACCCCGGTCGCAGTGCAATTAACAATGTCGCCATCAGGTTATACCAAAGAAGGCACACCCGCAGGAAGACGCCAACTTCCTCTAAATATAAAGAAGAAGCAGAGCAACGATACCCTTTGTTGGTCAAGGAAGGGCATCCTCAAATTTCAGCTCTTTCAGCTTCGCACAAACGCGACAGCGTAAAATGTTTGTAACGAACAATAAAAAAACATGCCGATTCACAAACAGAATATTAACGCAACAATTTTTCTGGCAGATTTAATCATAGTTAAATTCCAAACTAATTACCGTCATACATAATAAATAAATACCAAAATAAATAAAAAATATGTGCATACACCTACGCATGCACTATATACGTCGATTTTAAAATTAAATTTACTAATGTACCCATGCTTCAAAATTAATTTACTTAAAACTGATCAACAACTTTATACCACCCTGGCAGTGCAATACATTTCCAATGTATGTGACAATTTACCAAATGTTATAAATTTTATAACAATACCTTAAATAAAATCAGCAAAATAGTAAAATAAGAATATTAAAATGGATCAAGGTTTTAATTGAAAAGATTGAACTTCATAACAAAAGAAATTTTATCGTGAACAGATTGGAGTTGCGCTGTCTTTTTAAAAATACCATTTATTTAGGTCATAGTATATATAAATAAATAAACTTATCGCCTATATATTGCTCAATTTTGTTACATAAATTTGGCAAACGATTTTTGTGTGAGTAGCGTGTCTGCGCTAAATAAGGACCGATATACATAGGAATTTATTCATATTGATATTTATTGCATATATATATATGTATATGTATACGCACACATATATATATTAAAGCTTTGATCAAATAAATGATTTAACGCGTCAATAATAGGACGGCCAAACCACACGAAATTCTCTATGCGTAAACGTTTTCATATAGCCAAAATATCCTATTATTACAAAATATTGATTTAAAAATTTTCGTTTATGCGAAAACTGAGCAAAAAATACCGAGAATTTTTGTAATAAATATGTCAAACAAGACAATGCGTAACAGGTAAAGATTGTTTTTCGGATGTTCCTTATAAGTGAATGTAAATATATACATCTTTATATGTTTATTACAGTAGGGTTACATTTCATCCCTCCACGTCTTTAGACGTTGAATTGCTGTACAACCATCCCGCCCCTACTTCGTACCGTGCGATCTTCGGATCATTTTACCTGCATGCGCAATATCGCTATCTACTATTTTACAGACGTAAAAAAATTAATAGTTATCTCCAACGCATAACGAAGCCAAATTTTCTTTTTCTTTTTTTTTTTTTTTTCACACATTAACTTAATTCGTACATGTGCTGTTTATTCGAGTGCCAACATAAGACGACATTTATGGTGAATGACGGGAGAGACAGTTTTCACACAATACATATAACCGCATATGATAACAATCAGAACGTGCGATGCAGAAAACACTGCTAATGAAAGCGTCCACGTATATCAAGCCAATGAAAAAGCAGTCTGCGAGTGCCGAATTCTTGCTTTCGGAAAATTTTCGCGCGAAAAAAACAGAAAGTTCTATTACTTTTCTTTTCGAAATCAACTATCGCTTGATGTTATCGCTTTCATTTCGCTTGCAATACGCAAAAGTGTTTGCTTTTATTTAAAAAAAAAAAAAAAAAAGGAAAAGGAACGTAATAGTAGAATTTACCTGATACGGAGTGACGGCGCTGCGACGGCGGACGTGGCACGCAGTGGAGACCAGAATGCGCGGGAAGGGCCAGGCTGGAGACGACAGGCACCGCTAGACATACAACACAGGTCTCACACAAAAAGCGTTCAAACTTTCCCGTTATCATGTATTTATATATATAATCAGATGCCTTCCCCATACAAATCACGTCGAGGCCACCGTACCATACCTCGAACATCTCGTGCAGGGAAAGCAGTTTGCAGAATGGCCAACCGTTTGCGCAAACGCATCGAAAAACCCGATGCTTTTAATTCAAGCTTTCCCCTCCCTCCCTCCCACCCACCCCCCCAGCCCCGAACCGTAAAGCCCGAGCGAGTTGTTCGTTCGCTTGGCATATCACGCCATCATCCCTCTTCCCCCTCGCTCGAAAGGGAAATTTTCCCTGCATTCACCCTCGCCCCCAACTTTTACACGTTCCCCCCTCCCTCTTGCATTCCGTGGCACAAGCTAAACTCGCTCTTATCTCCGGATGAATCTGACCCTATGCCGGAAGGGCAAAATTTTCGGCTGCCCTCGGCCGAGTGCCTTTCGAAGCGGCGCCACCGAGATAACCTGAAGTGTCAATAGAATAACCCCCCCCCCCACTCCCCCGACTGGCCAAACTGATACCGATTATCACATCATGCCGTTAATGTAAGCGATTTGCATCTAAAAATTATTTGGGAGAGATGGACAAAAATAAAATTCGAGCGTCGCGCGTAAGAGCATTCGCGGCGGAATCATTTTGTTCCCTTCGCCCTCCGAAATGCCACTCTTTGAAAATGGATTCGGCTGGGATTTTTTTCTTTTTTTTTTCTTAATCTTCATGCAAACCGGAATCGGACAAACTCAACTTCGGAAAAAAAGAAGAGAAAAAGAAATGAAAAACCATGCAAAGTGGTGGTCCAGGAGAAACGCCGAGACTTACCATTGAAGGGAATCTTCGTTTAAGGGGGGAAAAAAAAAAAAAAATATGCCGGAGCGAGGTGGAAAGTACTCGCGAAATGGGTACGCGCCATTACGGTCCCTCTCGATCGAAGTTAAAAGTTATTTTTTCGATCGCGGAAAAGACTTCGAATCCATCCAAAATAAAAAAGTTACGGCTCAGTGGACTGCAATGTTCCTCCTTTTAGATGCACAAATGAAATGGAAAAAACTTGAGTAAGATATTAAAATTCGTTCAAGCAGGCAGACTGAGAAAATATAGAACTGTCAATCCTTTTTTTTTTTTTTTTTTACAGCAAAGGAGGACTAAAAACACTAAATGCAATCTAAACTACAGGATTTTTCTGTACAAATATCATGCAAATATTGGCGTCAGGACTTGATCCGAGATGCACGAAGATCGGGAATTTCTTTTTCCCGGGTCCATCCGACCGCTAATGGCGGAGATGCCAAACCAAGTCCAATAAACCCTCATTTATCGGTCGTTAATTTATCCAATTAGCGGCCGCTTACGAATTCCACAAGCAAGGATGCAAAACGCGTAGGAAAAGTGAAACTTACTAAAGAAAGAGAGAGGCGGAGACCTCGACTGCAAAAGAAGTTAACAACTAACCGATCTCTGAATAATTCGAGCGAATCCAACGGGCTGCCACGTTTGCCTCATACGCACTTCCGTTTACTTAGGGTCATTAGCGCGGTTTCCGGTTTGGTGAAAAATCCTTACTGCCCCTCAAATATTTTCTTATCTCCGAACGCATTTCAAGATGATTTTCCGAGAAGCGTTAATCGGCGGATTGCGTCAGCGCCTCGTTAAGAAGATTAAGCCCGGGGAAGACCTCGAACAGCTTCTTGGTGGATTCGCTCGAAGAGTCAAAAGCGAAAAATCTCCCCGCACGTTTGGCGGGGAGCCCTCACCTGAGTACCCCGGAGTGATGAGAGACTTCGCACCGCCGTGGGTCTGTCGGCGCTGCAGGAAAGACGTCGGTTTGGACGACTCTGTCGCAGACGAAGACCTCTTGCGGTGCGGATTGTGGTCCTTCTGATCCTTTTGGCGGAGACTGAACGCGCTGAATATCACCGCGTTCATGTTCTTCGCGATGTTCGCGTCTTCCGTCAGCATCCACAGGGCCCCGGCACCGGTCACGGTTTGGCGACCGACTTCGATGTAAAAGAAGCTTCCGGTGACTCCGCAGCTCCGAATGTAGATCAGCGGAAATTCGAGAGTGTCCGGTTTCGTGTCGTCGTCCGCGATTTTCACGAGGCTGAGCGTCTGGTCGGTCAGGCAGACGTGATAGGGTCCGGCGAGATTCTTCGAGTCACCCAAACCCTTCTCCTGGAGAGTTACCTTCCACACGTGCTCTGGAAAACCAAGAAAATTGCACTGGCGTCGACGGTCTAGAACGTTGGGAAGGGAGGGAGGGAGGGCCAAGACTCACCGAAGGTGGGCTTCGGCGGTTCGCCATCGACGCAATCCTCCCCGGTTTGCAGCTTCAGCAGCACCTTCAGCCACTCCTGCAGATCCTCCTCGGACTCCAGCACTATGCAAAAGCAATCGTCTTTCGTGTACAGGGCAATCACGTACTTCTGCTTCGTGTCCCTCCTCCGGTTAATATTGAAACACGTCTTGAGCGATATTGTCCTTTTCGGCGGTTGAGAGTTCCTCCACTTTTTCTCGCTGTCGTAGTATTCGAGCCTGGCCGAGGCCTCGGACGACTCGCCGCGGAGGATGAAAAACTTCTTTTTCATAGTCTGAAAAGATGCGGCAAACCTAACTCTTAGCAAAGGCGGCGACGGTTGACGACGCAGTCGCAGGTTCGAAATCCTTACCTTGAGCTTCTTCAAGTAGCCCATTCTCATTATCTCACCTTTGGGGCCCTCATGGTGCTCCAGGGGTCTGCTCTTGGAGGACGACATGGCAGACAGAAAATGGTCACATATCTCTTCTCACATCCTGCGGAAAAACGCAAAACGGATCAAATGCTGCGACTGATTTTTCCCGGATAACGTCGGCAAATGAATTGGAGGTTTGGGCGGCCGCTTAAAACCGCACTCAACTCATCCAATGCTATTTGCTAAAGCGTTTTATTCTCGGAAACCATTCTTTTGAGAATAAGTAAACAGCGTGTTACTACCATCAACGTAATTTATCAGATGTTGCGACATTGAAACAGAACACGAATGGATTTCATATTTGATAAGTACGTCAAAAAAGAGAGAGAGAGAGAGAGAAAAATCAAACTTAATAACAATGAATTGTACATGAGGTGTACGTATTCGTTGCATCATGTGCATGACGCGTCTCCTGCACAGTTAGGATTCCCAATTACTTTCTGCAGAACTCCGAAGAGTTATGAATCACCGGCAATAAGCCCCCGCCGGGCAAATCCCGCCGTTAATAAAAATAATTCTTGCGCCCACGTTTCCAACGGAACACCAAGATGCGTCGAAAGGGAGGAAAGGGAGGAGCCTAACCCAGTATCCACCATTTTAGATCACTTCCGTTGCCCACCGATTTGACAACTGCCTCGCTTCGAGCTGACAAAATAGTTAAAAATCATCTGATTCACTCTTTATCTTTTCCACTTTTGATAACTTTTTTTCTTTCTTTTTTTTTTTTCTTTTTTCCTCCTCTCTTTTAAGAAAAACATGTTTTGCTATTATTTTTCACTATTTATCTTCCCACCACTGATTATCGCTTAGGGTTAGTTACTTTTTATCCCATTGTGATAATGCCTCACAGCCAGGTTTTCCCCTCAATGAATGAAACCACAGAGTTAAGAAACGGAAATGCCAAGAACAGCGTCTTCCATCTGGTTGCAATGCGAGCATCCCGTCAAATCTTAGATTTTCACCTCCACGTCCGAGCGTGTATAATGCCCCTGCTGGTTTATTTATTTATTTATTTTTTTTTCTTCAAACTCGGCCAACTGCACAAACCATACTCATTTTCAGTACCAACAGTATTGCAAATGATGACACCATTATTATTTCACACACCCCTGTTTCCCCTGGGCTTCTTTTTTTTCCCAAATGCATGATGCTTTGGAAAATCCACTAATCCACAAACAATGTGACAAATCCTTGATACCAGCTCAAATTAAAAACTCAACACATAACCATGGCAAATCCAGTCATTGAATGAGATTAAAAATTAAAAATTTTTCTTACAGAGATTACACAACACACACCTGACACAATTTGTTTTTAATGTTTCATATATTCAAATATTGGACATTAATTTTGATTCAAATCCATTCTAAAATGACTGTTTTTTTTATGGCAAAATTTTTAATAATAATACAGTAGAAAAAAAAAGAGGCAGGGAGGATAGAAAAATATTTCTCCCAGTATCTCATTATGTTTCATCCTCCAGCATCTTTATTTATAAAAACAATAAACAAAGTAAGATCCTCCAATTTGAGAAACAAGAACATCAATATTTATAAAACACTTTCCACATCACATACCTCAAATGTACATTCCATTAATGAATAATCCATAAATAAAAATCCAAGTAAATCAAAATCGGAATAAATGTTCACAATTAATTTTTCACTATCATAGGATCAGGGCTGAGTCACAACTGCAGTAGTTCCTTTTGTATCCTTCTTTTATTTTTATTGAAAAAAAATTTAAATGACTATACAAATTTCCATTTAAATTTCATACTAAAATTAATCTTTTTTTAGTTGGTAATAAAACTGTAGCAAATAGCCTAGGTATAGTTGTGAAGAACTCACCTGTACTTGTCAACAAATCCAGCAAGTGGATAAACAGATGGTCATACATGTAACTTCATATATTCCAAAATCCGTTGCACCGCAATAACGGCACCCTATTTTTGTAAAACTTATGCGAAACATTCAAATTTTAAGAAAATGTAGGGTAAAAATTGATAAAACGTCATAAAACTGCAAATAATACATTAAAATCCTACTCTTTTCAGTAAAAATAGGCTACAGCCAAGGGCAGTGTAATTTTTCATGCGCAATTTTTTTCCCCCCCAACAAGTAATTCAAAACAATCTTTTGGTAACTAATATTATAATTGTTTTCGGACCAAAAAAAACTGAAAAATATGATATTTCTGCGACGGAACGAAAGAGGACCATACGCAGTAGAGCATGTAAATCCTTGAAATTAGGCTTCTACACCCTAAAAAACAGAATCGCGGGCAGTCTACCAAGACAGAAATGTCCACAATTTCCTTTAACTCTTATTTAATCCTAAAGCGTTCCCCGTTAAATACTGACATCACACTGATTATTTCTAATTAGCACTTTCTCGATTCTTGACCACCGACTCGGAACTTAAAACGCAATATTCTCCTCAGAAATTAATCATTTTTCATAACACATGATTTGATGAAATGCGTATCAGCATCCATTTTGAAAAGGTCATGTGTACGGATTGTACTAGTTGTAAACAAGCTGTGGTTCGGCTACGGTTTTGATGTTCGTGGCACGAGAATCATTATACATTGCTAACAAAACAAAGTTTTATCTTTTATTGGCATTTTATAATTATTTTGTGTTCTAATATCAAACACGATTACTCATTTATATACGGGAAAAATCATTTTTGTGATATCCTGACAGTGTACGGTAATGAACCATTCCAAAACATCATATTAATAACATGATTGAACTCGAAACATACGAAAACAAACCGGAAGTGTTATTGTAGTAATGCGAATCTTACATTTAAAATATTTCCATCAAGACCGAAATAGAATCGAACTTAATATATTTTTATATCGATACGAAAGATTGAAAAAATTTGTTAAATCTTTTTGATTTCTTTGTTGTAAATATAATATATTGCTCGATGCCAGAATCGCCACATTGAAATGATGTGACGCCATGTTGAAATTACGCCATACTGAAGAACGTTGTTTTTAACCTTTTTAATAAACCAGTTTTTTTCATTTGATTTTCAAATATATGTCCATTTTTTTCTTCAAAAAATGGCCAGATTTATCTTGTGCCTTTGGACTTTGCCGCTTTTCATTCATGCTGGTAAGTAATTATTTTTCAAATTATGAATCACAATGGGCGGGGTAATTTTATACGTAATGTAAACATTGAATGATAATGGTAATAAAAGTTATTGTTTTTCAGCAATCGGCATAAGATGCTATCAGTGCGCTACATCACAGGAGCCGAAAAATCAAGATAATTGCGGAGCTTACGAGAAATTTGAAAGAGAGAAGCACATCCCCGTTGATTGCAACAGCGAGGATGCAAACACTCCCGGAACATTTTGTATGAAAATGGTTCAACAAGGACCTTTAGGGTTTATATGTGAGTACTTCCTTATCGTATAATGTAGTTAAGTTAATCTGAAAATTGTGTGCTGAGAATTTGATGAATTGCGATTCTAGGGGACGGCAGATGGAGACAAGTCATTAGGAGGTGTGCATCGGTAGCCGAACATGGCAACACAGAAGTTTGCAATTGGGGAGTGTATAAAAATGGGGATTATTGGGAGGAGTGTTATTGCTCCCAGGATGGATGCAATGGCTCCAGCACACACAAATCAAATTTAGCAGCTTTAATGCTGCAAATGTTAATGATCATTTCTTTTAAATTTATACAAGTGTTCCTTACCAATTCCTAGTATTAAGACTGAGTTATTGCAACACCAAAATAATGAATCTCGTCTCACAATGATTTGCTTCATTCCAAATTTATTTTTAACAATTACATTTTGTATTTTATCAGATAAAATTTTAATTTTAAGAGATGATATTAATATCATCTGACATTAATGCCTTATGAATGAATAATATTATGTACAATAGTCAAAGTAACATAATGTACATATTGCAATGAATAAAAAATAATGTATATACAAAGAATTTTTATTATGTTTATATTCATATGTTACATAAACATTTATATTCAGTGTATATTATATATTTATATCAAACAGTAATATTTTATTATTGTTCTATTTTATAAATATTTTAAATCAGTAATATAAGCAAAAGTTATTTGTTTAAATATTTTAAGGAAGCAAATAATGTTTTGCAATATTATCATTGAACTTTCTGGTTGTGTTTTTATAAGTACTTTTTTAAATTGTGAATAAATATATACATAAATGTTCTTGGTTAGGATCAATAAAGGTAGTTATTTGTTTTTCCTGTTTATGAAAGATTTATTTGAAACCACATTTACAGGTTAATTTATTGATGACAAGGACAGGAGAACAATAAGAGGAATTGCAGTGCGCTTTCAAGTACAAATAAATAATGTACATAAAATAAAGAGTCATCTTAGAGGATTGAAAATGGGAAATGTTATTGCTTCAAAAAGAAGTGCCGAATACAATCTTGAATCGCAAGATTGTAAGGTTAGGTGATGAAAATACCAGACCGTAAGATAAAATTCACTAATCTATACAAGTAGCAGACTGCTAACAAGAGAAATGAACTTGCATATCGCAGACGTTCCAATCTAAAACCCAAAACCTCAAGAGTTCTTCGTTGGGTAAACATCGCATAAATTTTTCAAATTTGAATTAAGAACTTCACCTCTACATTATCAGTTTCTTTCGGAACTCCTTTTTTTTCCTTTTTATGAAAGCAAAGTGAAATTTTAAAAAGTTCCCGCATGTAAGAAAAAAAAAAAGGAATTTGATTGATCGCATCATTTTCGCTGTGCGATTTCTGTCCGCAGTGCAGTCGGAAACGTCCTTATCGTAACTTGAGCGAACGCCACCAGCGAACGAAAGCACGCACTTGTCGGTATGGCAACGCAAACGCAATCTCAAAAAATATTTTTATGGTTTTTGCGGTTATGCAATGAGAGTTTGCAGGGCGATAACGTCGCCCTGTGATTTCCCACGCTGCGAATAATTTTTTTTTTTGTTCCATCGAAAACGGGATCGACTCATGCGGAGCCATTGTTTGCCAGGAGAGCTCGGTCCCCGTAAGGCTGCGGGCTCTTGCAGCTCTGTGTCCGCAGGATTATTCGCTCTTCAGGCAATGCTCGTGCGGGCCACATACGAGGATCCCGACGGGTTCCCCGAGCCCGTTTCCTGGTGGTATCCGAGATATTTCCTGTCGCAACTCCGACGTCACAGCCTCGGTCTCCGCTCTGAGCGTCCCGAAGTTTCCTTTTCCCCCCCCCTCCCCCGCGAAAAAGATTTTGTCGGCATCAATGTTTATCTTTTGAAAGAATGAAAAACACTTCTTTAACAACTCTAATAAGACCTACGGGTCTCTCGCTTATATTATGTGCAGCACACTCACCTTACGTTTCCTACGGTTAAGTTTCAATGGAAGACATAACGGGACTAAGGTGTCCAGTACTTGCCTTACGGTAAGGTAACGGTTAATTTCCGCTTTGTTTATTTCACGATTTTCGTGTTCAGACGGGCAAACGTGGCAGGATGCCGGGGCCGCGTCTTCTTCCACTCCGGGAACAGGACGGGACTTGCCCCTGTTTGAACTGCGGAAACGAGCGACGGTGCTCGGAACGTCGAAAGCTTCGTCGTCCTCTCAGACTCCGACCTGGGATAACGGAGTTTCGATATGAGACCGGTCGCTGGAAGCTTAGCGGCTCCAGCTCCGTCAAAATGAGCGAAAACGTCGGGGCGAGGAAAAAAATCTTATTGGAAAAATATCAATCGGATGTTAATCCGGTGGGGGATCGCGAGTGGACGACGGCTCCCGCGACACTGGGGGCACGACGGAATGCCGCCCCTTCACAATGGGCAAACGGCTCCTGCTGCCTGCACACTTGCACGGGCAAACCGAATGGTTCGCTTGACGAGAAAATATTTTGCCACTGCCACGACCGAAGTTAAATTTATGCACCGATGGAGTCGGGGGTACATGCAGAACAAGGTCCGTTTCTCCTGCCGGAAGTGAACAAGAAAATGGAAGGTCGAGGAGGAAGTAGCGGACAATCAAGGAACTAACGCGGTGACGGGCGATGGAATCTGAGGCAACAAGTCGAATAAATAGTGCAGAGCCAGCAAGCAACAACTTTCGCGGTGGATAAAACGGACTGAAACCCATTTGTCCTGCCGATAACGGTCCAGCATAACGTGTTAAAATATAAGTTCGAAATATTAAATCTAACTTATTGCGTTTACCTCGCACAGCAGCCGGCAACTAAGGCCGAAAACGTGTCCCTTA
>JAOWBB010000013.1:1650359-1699729 GCA_028565995.1 Ricinus marginatus
GGGGAACACGCTCTTCGACAACCTTCCGCACTAGGATTTCGATCTTGTTCCGGGCGAAAAATCAAACTTTTTTTCCCCCCGTCTGAAACGGAGTCCGCATGCCCGCACGTGAAGCCCCGGAATTACCATTCATATTGATTTGACGTTACATGAAGGACCCGCAATTCTGAAGTCTGACCAATTGCGTGCCGCAGCGAACCATTCGGGTTAAATAATTACCGAGAAAGAATTTTCGCATTCGGATGATTTATTCCAGCCGATGGGCTGATAGTTCCTCAGGCATGCAGAAAAACCTGGGCGGCGACCGAAGAAAGAATGTATTCCGGCAAGCGGGAAAGCGGAGCCTCGGATGCGAAAAACAACCGGGAACGTCAAATGCTCCGGCAATAAACTGGATTTTCTCCGTGAGCGATCAGCGTTAATTTATATTCGAAAGCTGCAGTCATTGTAACAGAATCAAAGGCCGTTAAAATGAGAAAGGAGCGAATAACAGACTTGCCATAACAGCCCCCGGGAATGAAATTAGGTGAAAATTGCAGCTTTCTGCATATGAAAGCATTCCGCATTTTCCACCGCAAAATAATAAATTAACGTAATCGAATCATTAAAATTTGCGAAATGCGACAGGGACGTTTCTTCAAAAGGCGCACTTGTTTAATTCTTACATATATTTTTTACGTACGTCCATAAGCAGAAGTTTTAACTTCGAAAATATAAACCTCGAGGAGTTGCGCGAGAGATTTTTGAGCTTTCAGCAATTGTGTCCGCCTAAAATCCGGCCGCGGATATCCGCATGCGAAGCCCTCAGGTAACTGACGACAGGAAGCAACAGACAAATTAAAAATCGGGATCCTCACTGTGAAAGTCCAAAAGATCGAGGCGAGGAGGAAAAATAAAAAAAAAAAAAAATCATATTTTCAGATCGGAAAATTTAAGGGATGTTTACGAGTCAAAAATTTACCCTGGCTGCGATTTAGGCTGGTAAAATGAGTCCGAAAAACTGGACTGGAGTTTCTGCTGCATTTCCCATTGTGATTCTAAAGTGTTTCTTAAAAGAAAAAAAAAAACGAAAGAAATAAATTGCGCACGGTCAGATGATCCGCAGTTTGCGGAACATGATGCAGATTAAACGTAGGAACAGAGTTTGCCATAAGTATTAAATAAATGAAAGGTTCGACTCACCAAAGGATTCCTGTCGGAGTTTTCTCCAAATAAAACGCCTTTACTCCGCTAATTAGTTTTCCGGGGGAAGTAATGGAAGAAAAAGGGAGAATTTCATACTGGAAACGCCGATTTAAAATTCCGTGTAAACCCTGAGCCTTTTTCAAAGGTAAAACCTCGGGGCTTTGAAAGGCCCTCCGTCAATAATAAAATCAGCTTCGGCGATCAAAATTACGTGAATCAAATAAGAAAGGCAACAGCATTTGGCCGGCAGCTCGCGAAAGCCCGAGTCAAAGCGAATTTTTGGATCATTTGGAAAAAACTAAAAATAATAAAAGCAACCGCGGGAATAAAGTTGGATTCGAAGCCTTTCGGGCTGATGCTGCCCCTAAGGTACGGTTAGAAAGCTGAAATATTTGAAATTAAAAACATTTAACTTCAAACAATCCGGGGCTATTTATTACCTGCAGCATTTCTGAAGCCATGCGAGGGACAACGGCATTTTTTTTTTTTTTTTAAATTTCGCGAATGGATTTTAGGAGATCTACATCGATTTTTGCGGAGGCGAGCTGCTCAAAAAAAGGCGAAATGCTTCGAAAAGGACGATCCGATAAAGGAAGAATTTTCCGACGGAAACCGCATCCAAGAAAGCTGAGCTCGGAGCGCTGCAGGCCCGAGGCTTTATGCATTGATGACTCTCATGAAAAGTTCACGTTTTGCGGATTCAAATATTAAGCCGTTTAAAAAAAAAAAAAAAAAAAAAAAACCCAAACCGAAAAAGCTCCCGGAAAAGCACAAAGGAAAACCGGGTTTCCATGCGAGTATCCCAACCGTCCGATCGCGCGGGCAAGGAGCAAGTCCCCCTCCGATTCCGATCCGAAATATTTGGGTTTCCACAGCAACTCCTTCCTGTCGGAAAAAAAAAAATACCGTCCTTTCCGGCGACAGGAGAGGCCATTTCCATCGGTGATATTCATTAACGGCACCACTTCTAAATATAATGCAAATGAAAGTTGTAAAAGCAAAGTTTTCGCCGTTTGAAGCCAAAGGCGTCATTTGAATTTCCGATGGAAATTAAGATTTCGATGGGGGGGGGGGAGGGGGAAAAAAAGTCCCGCTTTAAATCAATCCACCCGTGACGGGATACAGACCGGAAGATGAGAAGCCTGGACCGTAGCCCTTGCAAACGGCACTTCCACTATTCCCGGATATTATCAAGCGGAATTTCTTGCGAGACGCGAAAGTCAAAAAGGATCGGGGCGGAGCTGGTGAATGACAACTTCCGGGATTTTAATTGCAGGTACAGGAGCTTTTGAAACCGACCGTGACGTTCCCTGAAATAATACTTTTTAATGCTTTCCAGTTCGGAACCTCAGAATAAAAATGGATGAAATCTGCACAAATGCGGGAAATATTTTAATTTTCCCCAGAAGACAGGTACAGGAGAGCTTTCGTGAGCCTTTTTTTTTTTTTCTTGTTCATTTCTGCCGAGAAAATCAATTTTTTTTTTTATTTTATTTCACCTGCGGTCGCAAAAAAGTCAGAAAAAGCTCACGATCTCCTATCGAATTTGATGGGGGAATGGCACCTTATCCATCCAGTTGAGATTTCTCACCTTTGCCTTACCGCCTTCCTTTTTTTTTGCCATGGCTGGATGCTCTCTATCCCGAAAAACATGCAAAAGTTCCAAATATATATATATACACGTATATTACAGGGGTGGAAAGTTTATAAGTTCTGTCGCTGATTTCTTTGACGTCACGTATTTTTTTTCGGACCCCGTGACAGAGCGCTAAGCTGTATTATCCCCGCCCGAAGCACTTGTCTGATCCGCGGGGCAAAGTGTGGTCTGGCTCCTGACACAGATTATTAAAAGGCTCCCAATCTGATTTTTTTTTTTTTTTTTTTTTTTGTCCAAAACATTAACATTTTAAGGTACGAGCAAATTGGATTTCTGATATTGCCGGAGTTTCTTGGTCGAAGCAGAGGCATGTACGGGTACCATCACGCCACGTTTGCGTGAGAGGGGGTTTCTTCCCTTTCGAAATGTTGTTTTCGCGTGTTAAAATTTGATTCCCTTCGCTTCTAGCACTATAAAAAGGACGTATCATCCTGCAATTCCGAATCCAAGTTAGCGTCACTTTAATTCTAATTGCATTAACATCCACGTGTAAAAATATAAGACTTCACGGCTCGGAGATTTAACGCAAAAAAAAAAAAAAAAAAAAAAAAAAAATCAGCATTCACCTTCGCTGGAAGGTACTCAATACCTTCGGAGATTTTTAGCAGGCAACAGAATTTTCCGGCTTTCATCTCCGGTAACTCGATAAATGATTTTGGCATGAAAAAAATGTTGTTTCAACCGTGAACCTAAACCTGGAAACGGGCACGGGGACAGACTGTAAGTGCCGAAGAAAAATGAAAAGGAGAATAAGGGAATCAAAAGTGTCACCATCCCAGGTCCATGCCGCGAAGCTGATGATTCACACAATCGACGAAATTTACATGCAGATTTAATGAAATATCAAGCTCGTTTTTCTATTTCCCATCAGTTTAGCGAAAAATATTGACCGCTTGATATTTATGGAGCGACATTTGTACATGTCCCGCCAACCTATTTGAATTGTGAAACATCTCCGACTCCCCTTATTCACCCCATCCGATATCGGATTACGAATGGTTGCGGGAAATGTTTGAAATGTATTTTGGCATTTTCAAAATACAGCGAAAAGACAAAGAGGTCAAGTTAATTTTTCTGCAGCAGGCGACATGAATGTTTTTTTTTTCTAAACAAACAATCTTTCTGCCGGATAATTTTTTTTTTTTTTTTTTAGAAAAAAAAAGCACGGTGCACGTTTTATCAAGCGCAATTGGATGTCTCTTCAAAATTCGTTTTCATGTCCAGTTAGCCAGTTTCGTACATGAATCGGCCATCCGAAACAAATAATTCGGTACGCAGAACAAATAAGTGCCGCTGTTTAATTAATTTAATATGTAGAACCGCGGTCCGAAGGGGAGGAACAAGCTCTCAGAAGAATGCAATTTGTAAAGCGCCGAAACTGCAGAAAATGCAAACAAAGTCGTGCAAGGGATTAAAAAAAAAAAAAAAAAAAAAAAACTCAAACCAAATCGATATCCAACTTCGGTTGCATGAAAATGCGATATTAATATCTCCCTATAAATCAAGAAATAGTGAATTCCATATGAGTATTGTGCTGGTTCATTAAATCAAAAATGTAGGGTAAGAAAAGAATGGACATTCAGCTTTTTTTTTTTTTTTTTTTTTTTTTTTTTTTTTTTTTTTTTTTTTGTAACTGAAAAATTATCATTCGTGATCCGTGGAGATATAAGATATGCTTAAGATCGGATGTTCAGGTAATGCAAGCACTGCAGAAGGCATTTTCTCCAGCGTTTAAACGTGTATAAACTCATCAAGAAAATTTCCAACCGTATAATCGATGCCACCAACTGTTAGCAAGATTTATAGCAAATATTTTTTATATTATTCAGAACACAATCAGCATGCCCACGGGGCTTAATTTTTATTGTTTGAAATTACTTTTGATATAAATTTATGATTCTCATATCTGGGGATGTAAAATATTATCCAATGTTGATTTATATACACATTAAGGTACTAGTTAATAATATTTATGGCTCAAGTTTTATGAAAAGAAAATCAAAGACTTTGTTACAATAAATATTATAGAATAACTAAATCTGAATAAATCTGCTTATGCAAATAATCTAATATTCATGATTACTCAACTGATCTTAATTATTTGTATAACAATTAATAATTAAATTTTAAAACACCAATTAATTTTCTCGGTCATTTATTTAAGATAAAAAAATAGAAAAAAAAAACTTATTTTAAAAAATACTTTTGGTAATTTAAATTATAATTAAAAAACTACTTTTTGTTACTAAACTTTATTGCATTGATAATTTTGTCATTTAATTTAAAATAAAATTAAACATGTTTTTAAATCTAAATTCTAAAATCTAAATAAAGAAGTAAATTAAATGTTCTTTTAAGTCAATAATTTTTAAATGTTATATAAACAGAGACTGAAACAAATAAAACATTAACCAAAATACTATATAACAATAAAAATTTACATACAATTTATTTTTAACAATAAAATTGACTATATAAGAAACTTGTATTAAAATGAAAGGAATTTAAAGTAGTAAAACAATAAAAAAAAAAAATTTATTTTTTTAACAAATACAAAAATTTTACTTTACCTTTCCTTTCCAAAATAATTTAAACCAAAAAAATCATTAATCTTCAATTGGTTTACTTCTTTAAAATACTTACTTTCAACATTTAAAAGTTATATGATAATTTTTAAGAATTTCACTCAATTCCATAACATAACAATTTAACAATATCACACTGCAACAATTTTTCATCAATCCAAGACATTCGTTTTAATTTCTGCAGCTGAGCCATCAAATTAAAATCCTTTTTTGAAAACTTTACATTTTTATCTGCAACTTTAATGTTGAAATGATTGCAATCATAAATTAACTCAGAATCATTTTCATAGAGCAGCAAACATTTCAAGTGGGAAATTGGATAAGAAGAATTACTGCAGCTGAAAGCACAAGAAAGAACTAGAAGAAAGAGTTTTCTTAATTCAGGTACACGAGTTGATGCAACACACAAAAGCATGGGAGATAAATTTTTCAAACATTCAAAAACCCTGACATAGTTTTTCACATACCAGGCAAAAGATAATTTCACTAATTCACCTTTCAGATAAATGTCACATAATTTTGCACCTCTAGCTAATGCTTCATAGTGAGGTAAATTTAATAACAAATAAGCACCCTCCATGTCACATCTGTTCTTTAAATTAATATCTCTAATTGATGCTATTTCAATTCCATCTAAATCGCACTCATCATAGCACAATATTAATCTTTTCAGGCACTCCTGGAGATGAGTGTTGTTAATGTAAGGATCGAAATTCGATAAACTTTCTTCAGTTAGGTAATAACCAAAATACATATGAAAACGCGAAATAGGTTCCAATATACTAATTGCCTGGGCAGGAGGCAGGTTTTGAATTATCATATCTTGTCGAACGGAACGGAAACGATCGAACATGAAATTGTAAACTGTTAAAGAGTTTTCATTATGCAACGGAAAAATATCGTGGTACAAGTAACTAATAGTTTTCATCAGGACATGGAATGGCCTCAGATCCGACGAACTGATTTTCTCCCGGCCAGCAGCAGATCGGCTGTAACGTTTTATAACCTTATCTGGATCGGCTTTCGGAAGCTTGTTATTTTCCGTTCCGGTCTTCATCTCAAATTTATGCAATAAGTTTTCCTTTTCCCTCAGCAACATTTCTTTTCTGGGACACATTGCAGCACACGTTCCCACCGCATATTTCCTTTGAGAGTCGATACCTTCTACATCGTCCATAATCATCAAATGAGACGAATAATATAAAAGTCATTTACGTAAATCAAAAACAATTATTCATCTCGATAAAAAATTAAAACAAAAAATTTAATTAACTTTATTAAAAAAAAAAAAGTGTATTACAACGTAACTTTACCGTCACTAAACAAGCGCGTTGACAACATGGCGCTAAACGCAACTTCCAATACGTGCAAAATTAACCAGATCAGGTTATTAAAAAGTCGCTGTTGCAGTTGCTTTTTCTTTTAAAAAAAAAAAAAAAAAAAATTAATTTGGATTTTTCCTTAATAAAAAGAAGGCAAGTATTGTGATGAAGAAAAAATAATTTCCCCGATTTTCTTTTTTTTATTGATCCGCAAATTTAATTTAAAAAAAATTTTTTTTCGCGGTAAAATCAGTGAAAAAAACTAGGGAACAGATCAAATACAAATTACCCAAGATTAAAGATTATCAATTGCTGTTAAAAGATTCCATATTTTCGGCAGGGAAAATTGTAAGCGAAATGCATGCTAAACGCCTTGTGCGAAATAAATTTCCTTTCCTAAAGTAATAAATTAGAATAAATAATTTTACCTATTTAATTTTCGTTCCCTAGTTAAAATTCGTTTGCTACGTGATAGGATTTTTTCGCGTTATCTATTTATGGGAATGAGATCGTAACGGGAAAGAATCTGCAGAATGTCTTTAAGAAAATAAACTGCTTCGTAATGAAAGCATCTCTGATACGAAACATTCGCCAAATCCAAAAATCTGCTTTCTTGTATTTATTGCTTTCACTATATTTCCCTTGCGCCCCAAGTCATTTCAATAACAAATGACTACAATTAAACATCCATTTTGAAACTTCAAATATTTTTATCATATATGAATTGGAAACAGCCCTAAGAAACTGCATTGGCCAAGATTAATTATTGATGACAGGATTAAATAAATAAATACAGCAGTAAAGTTAAAATTTTGTCTTGAATAATTTCAAAAACATGACTGTTCATGTAAAATAATAAAGGATGCAAAACGTTTAGATTCATACATCATAAAAATGAACCGAATAAATTCAATTTACACTAAATTATTATTTGCCAATATTAAATATGTCCCTAAGTTTGATCTTCTGACTGATTTCTATTGTTATCCTTAGTCTGAAGACGATTTTTTTTCAAAAATGAAATTGAATTAGTTGAAACTATGGACAGGGCATTAACAAATATGATGAAAAAGCACTGTACAATTATGGTTCATTGGTAGTTAAGAAAAATGGCAGTAATTTTTGTGTAACATAAAAAATTTAGCTTGTTTTCTATAGGTTTGATTTACAAAGCAAATGAAATAAAAATTCATTACATTTGGAATGATTTCATTGGTTTTTACATCATAAACAGGAAACGATATATTTTTTGCGGAAGCGACAACAAAATTTGAAGCTTTACATACATTCATTTCTAATTAGGAATAGTATACTCTTAAAACATTTTCTTGGATAGGAATTAATCAATTTCCATTATTACGGTTATATTTGCAGGTTAATAAATAAAATTCAGTTCTTCCTGGATCCTCGCCTGCGCATTGATGCCGTGCACTGAGGACAGAACCATTTACCTTTAGGAGGAGAAGTGATGTCCACACACGGATAGTGGAACCATTCGAAAGGACACTGAAATTAAAGCAAAATGACAATTAATGTGATGTAATAAATAAACAGCATATTCTAAAATAAAACTCACATCCTCGTTATCACAAGCCACCATATCACCGTAGGACACTTGATTACATATGCAGTATCGAGGTTCGTTTGGATCATATGTCCAATCAGGATTTTCATTATCGAGATTGGAATCAACCGCGGGCATTTCTTCTTCAGCCGGAATTTCGACCACAGGCGATGCAGAAGCTGCGGTTCTCCTATTTTAAAAAGATTTATTTTTTATATTTATTAACGAGGATCTAGTCGAGGAACGATGCTTCACACAAACGACAACAATTTCATACTCACTTGTGTTTACGGGCAGCCTCTTGCGTCGCCTGCAAGGCGGTATGGGCAGCACCAGCCAATTCCCTTCCTATACTTAGCTCATGAGCGTGAACGCCGGTGTTTATAGCCTCGTAGGAGGCTTTCAAACTAGCTGTACGACGACCTTGTTGCATCTAAACCAAAAGCAATGAACATGCGATTATGGAATCCCGGTATAAACATTTTGATTGTTGGATAGTAATATGACAACCTGCTGAGTTGCAGCAATTGCTTGACTGGCGGCCGCTGCGATTGCATTTCCACCGGCTCCAATGTGAGCCAGATTATAGCTAGAGGGAGGTGTGGCAATTGGTTGAGGTGAAGGAGGTCTCACTTCCATGGGCGGTCTATCCGTAACTCTTTTCTCGGTGGTTAAAACTGATTCTCGTCGGCGTTCGGAGACAATTCTACGTCTTTCTTCACGGTTGTTATGATCTGAAATTTTCACTTTTTGACTTTCTGAAACTTCTATTGGCTAGTCTATGTATCAGATTCGAAATGTACCTGTCATAACTGCAGATCGTATGTAACGATTTTCTTTCTGACTAGAACTTGGTTGAGAGGGTTGGTCTAGTTCAAGGGACCCTAAAATAAATAATTTACTTTAAAATCTGATAAATTCCAAATATAATTCAATATTGTACATAAAGTTTGAATGAATATTCAGTTATTTTTAAGAAATATTTCAGATGATATTTTTGTTACAGACATATTTTTTTCACGTTAATGTTGAAAATCTAATTAGCATTTAACTCAAAAAGAAGTAAAAAGAAAAATGTTAGAGTTTAAAAGTAAAATTCAGATAATAAATAAAATAAAGTCTGCTTTATTTTATACACATATTTAATTACGATAATAAACAATTCTCTCAATTTTGTTATCTTTAGCCACAGTGGCAACATTTTACTACAACATTTATTTCAAATTTTTTCTTTGTATTACATTATTAATGATTCTTATAAGAATCAAGTTTAAAAACTCAAACACGAATAACAAATATCACATTATAAAACGCCAAGTACAAATGTAAATGCAATTTTATAATGTGATAAAAATTGTTGACATTTGTAAAATTTGTATAGTTAATTAAAGTAAAAATTATCAATTTTATGGTGAAAAATTGGAATTTATAAAGAAACATATTACTTTTTTCCAAAATTTCAGTAATTCCTCTATTATCTGCCTCCAATTCCATTTTGAATTTATACAATTCAACATCTAACCTCCTCTGATATCTGTCTACAAGATCATGCATAGCACTACTTAGATGAACTTTTTCATCTGAAAAATTTAAAAATTTTCATCAGTATAAAATTATCTGATAATTAACAGCAAATCACTAGATAATCAGATATTTGCAATCAATACCTGCATCCTCTAAAGTTTTGTAATATGCCTTTCTGATTTCTTGAAATTCTTTTTCTCTTTCATCTGGTTTCATTTTCCTTGCATTTGAAAAAAAATTTTTAACTCTTTTTTCCAAACTGTCAATTGAATTTTGTACCTGAAGATCCATTTCCCTCATTTCAGTGAATCTATCTCTCAATTCCTGAGGTAGATGTTCAATCACTGTAAATAAAAAACTTATATCAGTTTTGTGTAGTTTATCAAAAAAAAAGTTAGCAATAATATTTATATTTTTCCTTTTGGACTAAAAAATAAAAATCTGAAAGACTTATAATTTTTGCCTAATACAAAATCTAATTATAATTTACGATTAAATATAACTCGTTTCACACAGAACTGAAAATTTTTCTAAAATACTTTACTTAAACTGATTAATTTCTCAAGATTCTAAATTACTTATTAAAAATAAATTGTTACTTACTCTCCAGGTAATCTTCTAAGTACAACATTTTTGAGCGTATCCTACCAACGGATGTAAAGCTCTTCAATATTTTCATCAGTTATTATTTTCATTAGCTTCCTATTTAGAGAAAAATAAAATTATCTCACTTAATTAACTACCACGAGCTATTATACAATATAAAAATTTGTAAACAATGAATTCACGATGAGCAAAATCTAGTGACACGACAAGGATTTTTCGTCTTCAGAATCTCGATTTATAATTGTAATACTTTTAAATTTTAATAAATTTGTTATGGTGCTAAATATTTTTACTTTTAGTTCTCATTTAATTTCGCACTTATTTCTTACATAATATTTTGATTTATTTTAATTTATTATACCGATAAATGTAGCAATTATCATAATATTATGAAATTATTTTGTTATACCTCTGAATATAAATATGTTTTTGTGTAATATCATAAATCTGTCTAAAACTGTATGTGGTTAATGATATTATTCTACAAATGATAAATTCATTTAACTCAAAATAAATAGGGAAAAAAAATATTCAAGTGGAAAGAAATATTTTTAAACGCTGCTTCACCATATTACAATCTTATCCACAACTCATAAATAATTATGTTAATAATGTAAAATTCAAACAAAAAATTAATTGATGCCGGTAAAATCTGAAACAAAATTAATTAGTTATGTGAAAAAATCAATAGATTAATCAAATTTTTACAATTTGAGATTTGATTTTATGTATTTCTTATATATATATTTATAAATACATTTAACATTTGAATTATACATCTAGTCTTTGTAAATTTGTAAATTATATATTTAATTTCAAATAACCTGTAAAAGAAAATAAAACTTTTTTATGTTTTTTAAATTTAAATTGGATATTACCATTCACCAGATTTATTTTAAATTTTCTTCTCATTTTTTTTAAATTGTAGAAGAAAAAATTCTTTCATGTAAATTAGTACCTTGATTTTAAATGTTTTTACCAATTGGAAAGAACTATGATAATATACAATTTGGTTAAGTTAATACAAATAACCATTAATAATCTTACAATCTTGAATCATTTATTTATAAAAATATAAACTCTATGCTTATAAGTAGTGCTGTCATTTAAAATATAAATAAGAGGAGTATTTCATAATTAATTTATAAGTTGATCTCTGTCATAGCTTTGATTCTGTCAGCCAATTAAAGGCCTGATTCTTGCGACTACTTGATGGATCAATTAAAATGTTGATGACTGAAGGAACATCTGTCACCTAACCAAAAAAAAAAAATTAAAATGATTGATCATTCAATTACTTTTATCTTATTCATCAATATCAAAAGTGAATAGTTCAATGTACATGACAGTATGCATGTCTGACAATGTATATGTGATATGAATGATTAACTCAAACCTTCAGTTAAAAGTAGCTGAGTACTGAAAATTAAGATATTTGATATATCAAAGATTAACACATATATGAAAATGTATTCCATTACATATTAATTGAGAGTACAGAATGAAAATCAAATTTTTTGAATACAATGGATTTACCTTCAAGGCATTGTGCAAAGCATTCTGTAGTTCTGGAATGGTCCTAATCAAAGACCCTTCTAAGCCAAAAAGAGTTAAAATCTTCTCATATTGCACTTCAGGAGACAAAGATGTTGCAGGTAACCTGCAATAATGAAATTAATGATATTGATTTTAAAAATTACGTTAAACATAATTTCAAATTGTATATGTATAAAAATAATATTGAGTTAGTGAAAACAAAATTTTAGTTTACTAAGTTTAATTATTTTATATATATATATACATATATTTTTAATAATACTTGCACTTCATCAATTTTCCCAGATTCCTGAATGTCGGAGAAGGTTTCTTTATCGAAACCACTATAAATTCCGTTATTGTTTAGTATTATAATAACAACCGGTAATTTATATCGAACCATTGTTTCCACTTCCATTGCAGAGAAACCAAAGGCTGAATCTCCTTCAACGCAAATGACCTTATTTATAAATATTATAGTCATTAATAAAAAAATTGAAATAATTAAATATTAAAAATCACATATCATGAAATAAAAATTTTTTTAAACTTGTAATCCACTTGCAACTCACCTTTTTTGATGGAGCATAATCCCTACACCACAAGGCCGCAGCCACTCCGAATCCTAAACCCACGCCCATTGTCCCAAAAGTTCCTGCATCCAATCTATGCCTAGGTAAAATATTTTTTAAAATCCCCCGACCAATGTCCATAGTATTCGCACCTTCGCTGACAATAATTGCATCTGTATGAAAATATTATATCAATACTTATTCAATTAACGTTATTTTTTTCATACACTGCAATAACTAAGTTAAAATACGTTGATGTTTTGCCCTATAAATTGGTTAAAGTTTTTCTCTCTACGCCCTCATTTAAGAACACGCCACATTAGAAATCTAACACATCTTAAATCTCTTCGAAAACATTAACAAATTCTAAAGAAAGCATTATGCACAATATAAGTTTAATATTTACAGCCCGATCTGTAAAATTTTCAAATACGGTGTTAAAAAAAAAAGCGAAAAAAAGCCAAAAATTTATTTTACAATTAATCAATCTCGAGTTCGTATAATAATAATTTGTTCACAGAAATCATAATATTACATAAAACTCACCTTTGGGAATGATATTCTGAATATGATAAAAAACTGTATAATAATTTAAAGGTACTGTTGAATCCAAGCACATTTTCTATTAGAAAAAAAATTATTTTTAAAACAAATCAGTAAAAGAAAATAGCAATGAGAACTTTTAAATATGGCAATGTTCAACAAGAAGATGTTATAATACATATTGTTCTGAAAAACACTCACTTCTACAATGGCTTTATTTTTTTCTGAAGCATGCTGAAGCATTCTCCACCAATCCGATTTAAAACTGAATCTGTAACTGCGCTCATTTAATGCAAATAACAAAGACTGGCACGTTAATGCAATATCTGCCTGTATTACAACAGCGGAAGGAATGCTATTATTCATTTCTTCCGCCATTATATCAACCTGTAAAAGTACAAGATATCAGAATCGCAATATTAGTTAATACCAGTGCAATAAATAAAAAAAAACCGAAAGGTGGAAAGCCGATGGAAAGAGATAGCTTTAGAAATATTACATTCATATTTATGCATGTACCTGAATGATTTTCACATTCGCCTTGAACCTAGGTGGTCTGCCAAAATGCAAAATCCAATTCAATCGCGCTCCAAGCAGTAAAATGACATCGGCATTTTGTAAAGCAACTGTTCTCGCAGTGGAAACGCATCTGAAAGAAGTCGCATACACGATGATCCGGAAATTTAAATTATTCCGAAATTATTGACACATTAATTCAAAGAGAGCGCAGAATTTTTTGCAACAAAATGTGAATTAACTACCTTTCATCGGTGTCGGAAACGACGCCTTTTCCCATCGGGGTAGGCAAGAAAGGTAAATTCGTTGAGGCAATCAAACTTCTCACTAGTTTTTCGGCCCTGCCCCAAGCAGCACCTATAAAAATAAATTTAATAAAAAAAATAGTGATGCATATCTATTATCAATAAGATAAAAATATATATATGTAATACGTTCTAAACTACCATGCAAGGCCTAAAAATGATTTATAAAGTTAACTGGAAGCAATTTTTTATCACCTTTGCAAGTTAAACAACCAAAAAACACTCGTTCAGTTCAGATTTAACATTTCAAATCTGACTGTTATTAATATTTAATTACATCTATAAAAACTTCAAAATAAATGTTTCATTAGCATCTTATTTATACATTTAGGCATTTAGTTGAACAATTATATTTCTATTAAGTGTAAAATCTGAAATTTTTTTTTACTTTCATTTCATTATTAAAATCATTTTGTTTATGATATACTTTAAATATATTAATATTGGAACATCAGCTTGCGCCATTTTGATTAAAATTTACCTACACTAGTTTTGGCAATTACGAAGTAAGTGTATCATGCATGTGATATAAAATTATATATATGTAATGTCTGCGTTTCATTACATCACAATAATTAAACAATAAATTTTCTATTTATTACCGAGATGTATAAGAGAACACATATATATATATAAGGAGAGATCTCTCTAAGAGGCCATCTTTATAAAGACGAATCATATTACTTGATTATTTCTTAGTTAGCCCTTTTCAAAGACCTCTATATAATAAGAAATTATTATATGTGAAGGGAGGTCTCTTACTTGAGACTTCTCTTTTGATTATAAATAATCTAAAGAAGAGAAATTGATTATCTTTATAACTTGTTTTATATAAAAAAAAAAATCAAAGATTTGAAATTTTTTATGCTAAATTGCAATGCGTTAAATTTATACTGTCATTAAATAAGTATGAGTTACTTAAAATTTTAAAGAGAAAAAGGGAATAATTATTATTATTAGAATCGATCCTGTATCATAAGATGTATGAAAGTTAATGATTGTACACCTTTGCCAATAATAACTAAAGGATTGTTAGCATTCTTCAGCAAGTCAGCGGCAAAATGTATCATTGCTTTGTGTGGAGCCGGAATCGGTTTCGATAATGGTTTCTCTGAAGTTTCCACAGAGGGGGACTTTTGTAGCAGTAAGTTTCCCGGGAAATCCAAATAAGCACATCCTGAAACGATTTAAAAATACCGATTAAAAAAAATTAAAAAGCTTCCCACTTATTATCAAACAGGAAAAATATAATTTTTCTCACCAGGCCGTCCATAAGTAGCAAGTCTTACTGCCTTTCCCACATGCATCGGTATTAAAGACACATTTGGCGGTCTGGCAGCGTATTTGCAATAAGGACGACTAAGTTCTACTTGTGGACATTCCTGAAATCCGCCAATTCCTTCGTGATCTTCGGGACAGGAACCTCCTATTACTAAAAGAGGCCTGAAGTGACAGAAAGCATCTTATACGTGATATACATCTCTCTTCATAACAAATTTATCAGAGATTGTCAATTCAACAATATTTCTCACCAGCAGTTATACTGTGAATTGGCCATGCCACCGCAACAATGAAGAAGCCCTGGACCGGATACTACGAGGCACACTGCTGGAACTCCGGTTAAGTAACCCATTGCTTGGGCGGCGTAGCAGGCAGCTTGTTCATTTCGCATTCCAATGAATTTGATGCCAGCTTGCTGAAACGCACAAAATATTAATAACTGCATGGAATTTCGTTGAAATTAACTGCAAATATATTAAAACGATGAAGCATCTTGAATTATTCATTTACGAGCTACAACTTTCTAATTATATTTGCTACTTCTTACAATATCTGCAAATGTACCTAAGAATGACAGCATATAGCTTGTAAAATAACAATAACAGATAAAATATGTACCTGCAGAGCAAAGCTGAGCTCGATGACTGGTATTCCAACAATACCAAATACATATTCAACTCCCTGAAACAAAAAATATTTTTCTCAGTTACTAACCCATATTAAAGTTAAATGATTAGATAAAATAAAATGTCCAGCATAAAAAAATACTATACTCAAAAAAAAATGAAAAAAAAAATTGGGAATATTCTTGATCATAATGATGAGGTGAAAGAAAAGGAAAAAAATATACATTTCTCCAAAAAAAAAAAAATCACAAAATTTTACTGTTATACTGAGAAAATAATAGGGGAAATGAGCAAAAATAAAACAAATTAGAAAATATGTCAAACTAATAGAAGTTTTTGAAAATTCCTTATCAAGGGTTTTTTATTAAAGTAAATTTGCATTTTACAGTACCTAAATATTTAATGTATATACACATATAAATAAAGGACAAATACTGCATATTTAAAGAATTATTAAGAATAAAAAAATATTCTATAAAAAGTAATTGTTATATTTAAACAAAGAATTGTAACTATGAAATTTTAATTTTTTGCCAAGCAGCTTTAATTTTGAAAAATATTAAAGTGGAGCTAATATGAAAATTTAATACATAACATTAATACATTATCATTATTAATTATTAATAGTTATTATTATCATACAAATAGTTATTTGTAATCCACTTTTATTATGAAACATAATGTGCACATATATTAACATTAAAAATATTGATACTTCAATTCCGAAATCATTTTTCTACATTGTATAAAGCTGATCACGACGAGATTATTATGATGTACTTATCATAATTGTTCATACTAAGAAATTTAAATCCTTATTTTCAAAATTTGGTAAAGTGGAATAAGTTACCAATTAACTACATACAAATCACAGACATGAATAAAAATGAAGACAATGCAAAAATATTTTAAACTCCACACTCATGTGAAATTAAATTTACCGTTCTTAAAAATAATTTTTAATGTTTCAGTTTGATAGCACCTTTTGTCACGTCTTAAAAGTATTTTTACTTTAGTTCACAAGTTCAGGAGGAGAATAATTTATTGTTAAGTTCGATGAGACTTACTTGATCTTTTAAGGATTTTGCTAAAATGTTATTTCCGTCCGTCTCTTGTACAGTCATTTTAATATAACCTTTTACTACGAGTGAAGTTCAAATTAGACTTCAACCTGATGATTAATAATCAAAGTTCCATTTTTTTTTTTTTTTTTTAATCTTATCTCTGAATGAGAAGTCATTTCGACGAATTAAAAGAGAAAAAAAACATAAATGTTTAACTTGTCTATTAATGGAGAGCTTTTTGAATGTAAAAAAAATAGAATATTTATAACGACAAATAATCTAAACACGAACTGAAAATTAACCACAACAAATGGCAGGGAATTTTACTTTCAAAGGTTTCCCGGTAGTTTTAAGGAACTTCATTATTGATCAATGTATTGAATATATTGTTAAAATGAAGTGCTGAGAGGAGAATGGGCATACAAGAAAATTTATGATTTTATACCAAAACCCTCTGGTTTTCGCTCACTGAGAGATTTTTATTACATCTGCCGGAATTTTTAAATTTAATTAATGTTTCGGTCAAAACATAATCTCTAAGCTGCAAGAGAAAAAAAAAGCCCTATATAATTGTCTTGCCGGCTGTGTAGGTCATGGCAAATCATGTCATGAATGAGTTAAATTTTCAGAAAACTTATGCTTTAGAATGTGAACCAGTCTTGTGTAGGACTTATCGGTGTGCGTTATTTAATGACGGGTAGGTTTAACTCTTGTTATTTTCATAATATTTTGTTTAAAAAAAAAATGAAGATGTAAATTTTATGTGCTTGTACATTTTTTTTTTTTTTAATTTTTCATGTTAGATAAATTTGTTTTATTGTTATTCTGTGTATAAAAAGCTTTTTTTTTTTTTATTTTTTTAATTTCACAGCTGATAAATGTTTAGACAATTTTTAAGGAGTAACATTTGCTGTTTTATTTTTTTTTTTGTGTGTACAAAAAAAAGAAATAAGTATTTAACTATTCATTTAAAAAATAGTTTTTAAATTATTGTTATGAATTATTGAAAAACTTTTACTCTGCTTACCTGAAACGTGGATAAATTTCATAATATTCATGTACTGCACAATTGATTTTTGGTCTTTTTAACTCATCAAAAAAAAAAAAAAAACCTGCAAATTAAAATTTTTGCATTGCTTATTTTAATCATTATCAGAATTGGTCTGCAGCAAATTATGAAAAGTTTCTGGGTTTGCCTGCTGCAGATCTTGAGTTTTTTTTTTTTTTTTAAACACAGAAATTAAATAAGAACTATTTTGTTAATGTAATGCATAAATCCATTATCCACATTTCCACATTTTGGAAACAAATCATTAAGATTATTTATTCATTTTTTGGCGATTAAAAATTAAAATCAGTACTGTTTAATAATGCTTTTTAAGATCGTAATTAATCAAGACGAAGAAACTTGAAAGCTGTAATTATTATTTAAACAAATTGTTAATGAAAGTTTTAAAAATCGAACTCATCGTAGTGTTAGTGGTTTATCTCTCAGTCAAAATTAGACAATAACAGTGGTTGATCGCACCAGGCAGTATTCGGTATGGGAATAATTTTTCAAATATTTTTTTAATAATGAAGACTGATATTGAACAATCATGTCGTAGGTTAAATAACGTCAGCTTTCAGCCATGAAAATGAATTTGAGTTGACGCCATTGCCATTGTTTTCAAATGCAATACACTAATTTTTTTTTTTTTTTTTTTTTTTTTTAATATAAATTCTTTCTTTCAAAAGGCTTTATTGAAGTCAGTTGAAATGATTCATTCAGGCCTTTTCTAAAGCAAATTCAGTCCCATATCTTAAAACTTTTTTACATTAAATGGCTGTTAAATAAACATGAATTCAGTCGTTCGGAATTTCAAAAAATATATTCTCCCCATGCTATTTACTGTTTCTTTGGATTTCGTGTTATTAAATAAATTTTGATATTTCCATCGGTTACCAGCACATTGCGACTTTAGATTTGGCTGGATACCCAATAAATGTCTATTACAGAAATTGTTACAGAATTCCTGTAACGGTAATGAAATTATTTGCTACGTTGTGCGAGATATTTTTATCGTCTTTATTTATTATTTAAATTTAACAAGGACATGAATGAAAGATTTAAAAATATGCCACTGTACTATTCCTAACTGCCTTATCATTTTGTTATATAGCATTTCATTACTGGATAATGCATCAGTACCTGAGTAAATCATTATGTCGTCGCATCGTATTACAATTTTTGTCATTTCTGCCTTCCCATCGACTACTGATAGCTAATTCCATCTCATTTTAATTTCAACAAGTCAATTATTATGTTTTGAGGTCGTCCATTTCAAAAATTGTTTCTTGTTAAAAAATGTTTAGCCAAAACAAAATTAATAAGAAATTTTAAACATTAGCTTCATAACTTTTTTTGAAAACATTTTTATGTTCATTATCTGTGTATTTTCAATTCACACGTGCTATTTTTTTTTTTTTTTTTCTTTTTTCCATGGACAATTTTGTCATCCAGCAGTTTCTTTTCTTGCATATACGGACAACGTATCACGACGAAAACATTCGTGCTTAAGCAATGATACGGTTATTAATGTTTTGGGTCAGTTATATTGATCATTACGTACATATAAGCACACATACACACACACACATATATATATATAATAAATAGCCGGTCTCGTGATATTGTAATTAGTTCAGAAAATATGATGAATTTTTGATCAGTAAAATATTGTATAATGGATGTTTTACGAAATGAAAGTATAATTTTTTTTTTTTTTTCATGATGCCTCGCAGAAGTAGTCATTGAGTTTCGATTTAGCATGACAACATGTAAATGATTTAAATTGGAACGTCAGATATAGGAAAAAGTTGGTTAGAAATTTTTGCGATTCTTCAAAAGTTTATTTAAAATTTATTGTCTGTCGGAGCAGAAGTTCGCTTGACAAGAAAGTAATTGTGAAAATTAATAAAAAAAAGTGTGCTGCGGTTTCAATTAAATATTTCAAATAGCTAATATTGTTTTGAAAATTATCGAACTTTCATGATGAAGAGGTAATTGCACTTAATGCGCTGCCAAAGCAAAAATATAGAGACGTCTCTGATCCACAAGTAACTCAATACTGAAAGAATTTATTAAACGTGTAATGTAAATTAAAAATTATTTTATTGTATATAAATCTTATATTTGTTTTATATTGTGTATATATATATATAATTTTATAATTTTATGTATTTATACGTAATGTTATAAAACTGGATAAGCTTCGGTTCGGTTAATGTTTTTGATGCACATTTGCAGATTGGTATCAGGAGTAACGTTCGGCTACCTGCACTGCGAGTGTTGTCGGCCCTGCTGTAGTCACCCTCCTCGCAAAACATTTCCCTTTTTCAGTCGATAGAACGTGTTATAAAATTGCTTAAATTTATCGCTTCAGTTGCTGATAACCAAAAGTGACCGTCCGCCTTTTTACATCTCTTTTCGCGTTATCATTTTTTCCCGATTTTTACATGATCTCATGCAATGTTCATTATATGGGTTCTCAACGGGTTTATAAGATGTTGCCGTCATTGGGCGGACTCAGTTCCGCGAAGCTGGTGATTGGGTTAACTATAAATAAGTGCTTTTTCATTTCAGGCATACATTAGAATGAGAGACTGTAATGTTATTCCTAGCAATGGATTAGAAGAGGAATTACCAGACAATGGAATAAAATGCATTTATAAGGAAGTCGTAATTATTGGTGAGCTTAAAATATAAAAACATCTCCCATGAGGGAACTTTATCTATACGTTAACAAATATTTGTTTTTGTAAATTATAGCTCGAGTTGTCGACGAAGTATTTTTGTCGGAAAAAAAGGGAACATTTTTGCTTTTAGTTCAGATGGGGTCAAACGTTATACAAGCAAATTTTTTTTTTTTTTTTTTTTATTTACACATTGCAAATCTTTATCTCAGAAAACACTGTCAGATTCCGTAGGGAATTTCTTTTTTTTTTTTTTTTTTATTGTATGTATTGTATCCATGCACAAGTACAGTTTTGCATTTAGTCGCAAAATTTTATTTTTTAAACCGAAGTTATCTGCATATTTTTTTTTTTTTGCAATTTCTCATTCAAGTAAAAAATTTTAAAGGCTGCTCATATTTCAGATTTAGATAAAAACCATTTGGATTTTGTGAAATAAAATTTCATTCACTAATTCTTCACTGTATTTTAGTTTCTTGTAGATATCGTATGATCTATGTGAACTTTTAATCTTAACTCCGTGAGACTTTCACATTCCTATGTATCGAAAATTTGTTTAATTTTTATGAAAAAAAAAAAAAAAAATTCAGATCTCTTGAACATAACTCTTATCGAAGAAGCCAAATAACACACACACACACACACACACACCCGCTCATTGAAAATAAAAATTATCATCATCATCATCATTATTATTATTATTATAATTTATATAAACACAAGCGGCTTTATTTGTACAATTTTTTCATTGTGTCTTACTTTTTACTCCATAGCAATTAAATAAATTCTATCGTACCAGCTTTAAAAAAATGTTTAAAAGTTACATGTACAGGCAGTATTTACAATTTTTATTGTCCTTTTTCATACGTTATGGCATCTGAGCGAATAAAATATTTACTGTGTCGTACTAAGAATTTTTAGTGTGTGTTGAAAAACTTATTATAATTGACAATTTCAGCAAGTTTTAACTGGAAAGGTATATTTTTCTTAATAGACTGATTTAACGTAATGTGCTACAATAATTATTCATTTTATATTCGTACACTTTTTAATATTCTCTTGAGCTACTGCCAATTTCAATCTAATTTTATGATTAAAATCAAAACTAACCATTTAGCAATTAATACATGATTTAAATAAAGTAAAAGTTGCGGTTGCATAAGAAAAAGAGTTGACAAAATTGACGTGGTAAACTTTAAATTAAAAAATTAAATAAAAATGATAATATTCTTTTTTATTTTTTTAAATTGCGAGGAATATTTTAAAAAAATATTTCACTTCAAATACAGTTTAATCGCAGATATATTTTAATTGATGTAGAAATTAATTAACGTCTATTTTTATTACTAGAAGGTGGAAAAATGTTTTTTAAATATTTTTTTTTCTGTCTGGCTTTACCTTCTTTTTCTTTCTTTTCATTTTTTTTAAAAGTTATTTATTTCCTTGATGATTTAATTAATTTAGACTTGACATTAAAACACTTGACGCATTCAGTAGTTTTTCCCATTTTTCAACTTCGCCAAATTAAGTATATTTATACTTAAATAGAGAGCTTCAACACCGCAATGAATTATCATTTGTGCGACTGCACAATTAAAACTTCGAATATTTTTCCCGTCTCATTTAACGTAAAGATCCGACCAATATCTCATGCAATTCCCCCTTTTTTTTTTTTTTTTTTTTTTAAAGGAAATTTTTGTTCATCATCTGTGGAATGTAAACGCTAATAAAAAAAAAAAAAAATAAAGATGCTTTTTAATATGTCCGTCACATTTTTCTGGGATTTTAGCGTTTCTTTAAACATTAATCCCCGGCATCCCCTTCAAAGAAAATTTGTATGTTGAATATTTAAATTTGAAGTCGAGTAATTATTTTCCGTCTTCATTGTGCATTACATTAAACAAAAAAAAAAAAAAAAAAAAAAATTTCGGATTTTTAACTCTTGAGATTGAACACGCGAGATCAAATGATGTTTTTGCGTTTTCAACATTTCGATTCGGTACGTGAAACGGTAGCGAGCTGGAAGACATATTCGAAGTGGTGTAATTCATCTTCAAAATGGCGCAGTGCAAGCAATTTCAAAATGTCAGACGATGATTAACATTAACCGCGGCTTATTTGTTGTGATTATATCATTCGACGATGCGGTTTACTAGATTCGAAAAGTGCATAACGAAATTAATAACACCCGAGGAATAAAAAAAAAAAAAAAAAAAAAAAAAAAACAACAACTTGTGGCGAAAAATGTATTTAAGAAGAAAATCCAAGGTCATTTTCTTTTTCTGGATAACTTAAAAAAACCCGAGTTTGCCTCCGTGTTTGAATGCGATTTGGTTTAGCTTAGTTTTTCGAGCGCCGCAAAACGGAACAAGTCGTCGCCCATCTTACGTTACGTCACTCCGAAAACCCTTCTCTAGGTCCGGTTCGGCCGAGACGGCAGCACGAAATCTGTCCGTACGGCGTGGACCTCCACGTATACGGTGAGCCTTATTCTGCGCATCCCGCTCCCGCGGGGGAAAAACCTGATTCGCTTGTTCGCATTTTAAACGATTTCCCCCTTAATGCGCGAAAGACAGTGTCAATGCCAAAGTTTCAAAACCGCGAGTAGGGGCCCGGCGGAAGTCGAGCGGTGAGCAACTTCCGATTAAAATTGCATGCGTTTTACTTCTTTGCGTGTCAGTTCGATATTGTCGGCTGTGGGAAGAAGTGGATCATTTTTCATAAAAAGGCCTTTAAAAAATTCAATGAGGAAATCGAGATCCCTCATTAGAATTATGTACTCCATTTTAACAAAAAAAAAAAAAAAATTAAAAATAACGCCGAAGGATTGTCAACATGGTGAATTTAACGTTTCCCCATAATAAAATTTTGTACATTGCACAAAATTGTACATTCAGCATTCGCCTCAGTTTCGAAAATTTTAACGGTCTTAAGTCATTATCAGTTGATGGGAATTTTTTTTTTTTGAAAAGGAAAATTAAATTTTCCAAACTGGACGGAAATGGGGAAAATAATTAGACGGATCAGAATTGTTGTTAATGCAAAATTTAAATGCCTCATTTATTGCTCTGATGACAATGTTCATGCGATATTTTTTCGCCAAAAGCCTTCTTATCCTCATCTTTTACATAATTTTGTAAAAGTTATTCCCGATATACAAAAATTGGAAGCACCTATTTAATGGGTTCGTGAAAAGTAAGAGTCGTACCTCGTAAAAGTTCTTGGTTTGTAATGTTATAAATATTTTAATTCTTATGTATACATTTAGTTTTATTAATCATTGGAATTAGACGCGTGCATTTCAGTGTGCGACTGAATAATTCTGTAATCATGTAATATATAACTATTTGAACATGATTTCGATATTAATGATTAACAAAGCATATTTCATACCGTTCATAAAATGTTGATATTTCTCACAGGAATTTCAGATTGTCGTTCCATTTGAAAATTATCTTTTCCGATTGAATTAGACTATGAAAATTAATATATATATATATTTTTTTATTTATTGTTAAATGAAAGGTAATTGTGATAAATTTTAAATTTTTCTAATATTTTTGTTGTACGTGATGTATTGTTATAATAAAAACATGCATTTCCATGGATTTTGCTACTGAAAAATGATAAATTTGTGTCATTCAAATAAAGCTCAAAACAAACTTTTGTCACTCGTTCCGTCAAATGTTAAAAAATAAAAATCAACATTCTAAATGTAATGGATATGCAAATATTTTCCATGCAACTATTTTGATTTGATACAAGATCATTAGACATTGGATATAATCTCACCAGTGCAAACTTTTGAGCCATTGAAAATATTTATTATCTTGCATATTACAATGATAAGTAAGGAAACCATATTTTTACGATTTCATATGCGGATTATTTATGTTTCTGTTTAGTGGGAATATAATTTGTTAATATATTAAATGTATTATAGTTTTATTCTTTTAGACGAAAAAATTCAAAATATTTTTAATATTTTTACAGACGTTATAAATAATCGCTGCGTTAGTCAGAATCAAACATATTTTAGTTACATATATTACATTATATATTTAGGATACATATAGAAATAAATATTTGATTTATTAAAATATCGCATTTACGAGGTTAGTATTAAGTTTTTTATAGGTGATAACTTTGATTTAAATTTACTTTTTTTTTTTGAACATTTAATTATCTTTCTTGTGGCACAGTTTATTTCTGTTCCGAACGTCTTGGGCTATATACTTTGTGCAGATAATATGTGCCATTTCTGACCTGTCAGTCATTGAACTTGCAGTGATAACTTTTGAAATTCCTTTTACAGTTCTTAAAAAAAAATTATTGTCCTTGTCACACCAATAACATTAGTTGCCAACAAATCTGAATCTTAGCTGACAAAACAATCTGACAATGAAAATTGAGGATATTGATTAAGTGCCTTTAATTTAGCGGAATGAAATTTTCCAATTACAGATTTCATTATCTTCTGACTAATTGAATATTGCTTGCCTTTGATTTTCTTTTTTTCTTTCCCGTTTTTAAATATATTAATCGTTTTCTAAAAAGATCAGGAACAAATATCCTGTATAAAAGGTCTTAGATAATTAGGCAGAGAATTGAGTCCAGAAGACGGGGCTCATATATTTAAAGCCTTTCATTTATTCTCCGTCATCTAATTTACATGTTTTTTATTTATAATTTAAATTTTTCAATGTAATTAGTCATTTGATATACATTTCGTAAGCATTATTTTTACGTTATCTGTACACAATTGCAAATTGTGGGTTCGATGCTTTCATAAAAATATATATTAAGTGCAACTTAATCATTTCTAATTTTTCTCTTAATATTGCTGCGTGAATACTTTTTCATTATTTTCGATATGCACTTCGATTTGTTCATTACCTTTAATTGTAGTAATTTAAATTTATTTATTTTTTCTTAAAAACTACCATATCTTCACTGTTGTCAGAATATAAGGTTTCGATGTTTTATTTTTAATGTACTGACTGTCAGTTGTGGAAAAATTGAAAAGCAGTATAACTAATGTTTATATGTACGATAATTTGTTATTAATTTACCCTTCGATTGGCTAATATTATTTATCTTTATGAAATTCAAAAGTTATTGAAAATGTCGATAGATCGACTACGTATATGCCAAAAAACCAATAATCGATTGCTGTCGATATTTTTTAATTTTTGCTTTTAAAATATATGCAAAGCAAATTTGACAGCTTATCAAACGGCTATAAAAAGCAAATGAAATATGAATAGTCTGATTCGTTTGTTTTTAAAGCATTAGGTTTCTCCAGCAATTGCTGAACAAGAAAAAAATTGACCCAATATAAAGGAATTGGATTGCGACCAGTGAAACTGTTATTATATACTGTCATTAAGCTAAAACCAGTTTTACCTTAAATGCAATAGATGTAATCCCCATTATGTGCATGAGAGATATCAAAAACCGAAATATATAAATTGTTTCTGTTATGCGATAACAGACTTTTCCCCGGCAAGGTGAAAATTAAAAGTGGTTATCGAAAATAAATTGAGGGACCTGATGAATTGATGTCTAATTTATATTTTGTGTGATGTAATATAGAGAGAAGAAGCCAATAACTTTGGTCTATTTTTATTGTTGCTTCGGTAAGGCAAATGAAATGAGGAAATTATTTTCCTTTGATATTGAAATAAATTTTTTTCATTTTTATATTTTATTGATTAGTGTAAGTAGTCAACCTTTTTCGGCTTGAAACAAAGACAGTTGAAAAATTTTAGCTTGGCCTCACAAATCAAATCGAGCCAGTCATCAAATTAGATCTATTCAAGTTTTACTGTTTTCAATTATCTATGAATCAAATGCTTTAATTAGGTTAGTGTTTTGCAAACATTGTTTTTCAATAAAAAATGAAATGCATAACTGTAAATAATCTTAATTTCACGAATGTCTTACAAATTACAATTTAGCATATTTACTGATTAATAATACATAAATAATTATTAATTATTACCACATTGAATTATCAACGCATTAAAATAATTTGATTTATCAATATTACTATTTAGTAAGATATAATGTTTCTGAGAAGAAAATAATTGATATCATAACCGAAATTATTTTTGACTGATTGTTGTCATCGTTTTTACTATTGTTATAGAGTTCGAATATCCTTTAATGGATGAATTCCGTCAGACGTTAAGTTTTTCAATTTTAAAATCAATATTTAAAACGACGAAATGGCAAAGTTTATTTACATTGAAGTTAATTGCATAATTCAAAATATTTAGCTCGAAACCATGCTTTCCAGCGGCAGATCTTAGAATGTAACATGTATTTTAAGTCAGTATTTCGTAAGTCGAAATTTCAGCCTTTAATTCAGTAAAAGTTTACATAAATTTTTTCATTAGATCATATGTAATTTTTTAGTCAGCTTTTTTTTTTTTCGACCGCCAAAACTATTCAGCCTAACGTTCAATATTTCGATTTATAACTCTGAAATAAATGCAAGAGACCGGTCATTTGACTTTCATGTTTCCTCGGTCGATGCAACAAGGCGAAAAAGACAGAAAAGCTTTTCGCATGAAGAAGGAATGTTGTACGTTTACGTGAGGAAAATATCGCTGACAAAATTCGGAACGAGGCTATCCCGATTCTATTTTGCAGTCCCAAATAGGTTGCACGCCCCTGAATGTGGACGTGGCGGGGAACGCGAAACTGAATGTCCACTACATTAATCGAGGAACCAAATCCTTGCGAAAATCATTTGAAAAACGGGAAACCAAAATGCCGCGGCAAAGTGATAAAAAAATTTATTTTCTAACATTCGAATTGTTGATATTTCAAGGCAAAGCGGTAGCGAAGCGCACACCATTTCGAGTGTTTGGCATTCACCGTGATTTGAGGACGTTTTTAGCCCTGCGGTGGCACGGCGGCAGCCTTATCTGCGGCGCTCGCAGAAAAGATCTGTCGGTCCCTGAACTTGACTACCCACGTAGGCGATGGAAGAGTAGCCGAATTTCTAAAAAAATTGAGGGGATTTGGCAGCTTTGCAATTTTCGAAATTCGAGATGGAACGCGATTCGCTTTTCGAATCTCCCATCTCGGCAGGAGCTTTTATCCCAGGCGGCCGCCAGCAGACAGCCGAAGTGAATGCGGGAAATGTCTTTACCTGAAAAAAAAAAAAAAAAAAAGGAAAATTGAAGCTCTCCCGACCGACAGGAGCATTGTACGAAAATGCACCAAACGGCCGCGGATGGAAATTCGTACGGGATTGGCAAACTCATTTTTCTGCTGTGATTTTTAGTGATTTTCCCTTTTCCCCAGATATCCGAGCAATTAAGCTGTCGAAATTTTCATCTTTAGTCCGGCCCAAGCAGACTCTGCAGCGCGGTTAAAAGAAACAACAATGTCATGCATTTTTCTTTTTTATTTTGTAACGGAAAAATTTTCAAGATCAGCAAGTATCGCAGCGATTCGTCGGATGACATTGATATTCTTGTCTTTAGAATGGTTGCGCGGCCTAAAATTATGTTTTCCTTTTTCGATTTTCAGGCAATGGACCCAGTGGTATTACCTTGTCATACTTACTCAGCGGTCACAGTCCGTACTACAACAGAGTACCTCATCCGGATCCGATGTTGAGTGCAAGGCTCATCGAATGCACCCAAAAATCACTGCTCCATCAGGATCTTGCTTTTTTATCTCAGGTTAGCACAAAGTGCGACCCAAGTGCCTTTTACCTTGCGCCATTTTCCGTTGATTTCGGCATGAAAATAGTTTGCCTTTAACGTGATTGATCGGGACCCCGAAATTCGGTTGGATATTGTCGAAGCGACGGCCTGGATCGTAGTATTTTTGAGGCGTTCCATCCCTGCCGAAGCCCTGCTCCGGTTTGTTTTAGCTGGCAGCATTTGTCTTGTCCGCCAAAATGCTTGCAAAGCTCTGCCGCTGTCGGCGTCCTGATTGCTTTCTCGTTCGTCACTCTGTTTATTTTTGCAGGGAATCGAAGGGAGGTCGAGAAATCCCGTCTCGCTCCTGATAGACGCCATGACACATCCGGGTGCCGATTCGGGTTTGGAATGGCCGTCACTCATCACCTGGAAGGAAAGTAAGAATTGCCTGGATCACATTGTTCTCGGAAAGGGACTTCCGGGTGGTACCTGGCAAGTAAGTTCGAACCGGACCAAAAGATTTACAATGCGAAATCTTTTGCCTTAGAACTCGATGCAATCTTTTGCCGTGGTCGTCACTGGTCCGTTTCCGACAGAGGAGCAAGGCGCATAACTGGAATTAAATTGTCGGTATGGAACTTTCGCTGCACCGTGCTCTGATGCCGTGATAGGTCGCCTCCAAAATGACTGAATTTGCTTGCTCCAGGATTTGGTCCTTGTACCTAAAGCTCTTGGCGACCGGATGGGTCCTGCTCCGGTTTTCCTTTGGGCATCATTTGTCTTTTCCCCTGCACCGTGTCACCGAAATGGGGAGCAATCCGTTTGGCGAAACTTTAGGGAATTTTAGCTTGCTCCGAGCATAAAGACAAAAAAAGCTGTTGGGAAATTGCCTTCTGGAATTCTCCGCCATTTTGCGAAATTTTATTCGCTCTGCATTTTTATCAAAACCGGCGCTTTAAAATAATTATTATTTTGAGAGTTGCATTTCCTCGAGCGATTAGTGTAAATACCATATCTTCTTACGTTATGCAACTAGAATTTTTAATTCTAGTTTTTTATTAGGCCTCTATTATTAAATGCAAAGTCTTGAATCATTATCATACAAAGGAATAATTTTATTTTCTATTAAAAAAATATATTGGTTCAAGGTTAATAAATGCAAAGATAGTACAACTTGTTACTGTCATTTATTGCTCGTATTCTTTGTCTAATTTTTCAGTTCATATCTTTTTTTTTTTTTTTTTTTTTTCGTCTCATCTTAGGGTTATTGAGAAAATATAAATTTGAAAAATTTCAGTTTACGATATTAATCCCCGATTCTATTTTCCGGAACGGTTCAGCGATATGCTTCAAACTACTGTCCTTTATTCAGTCAAATACAGCAGCGCGCTTGGATGGAAATTTCACTGTTGCGTCCTCCAATGCGGAATAATATCAGTTATTCTGTAGGATTGGAAAAAAATCATTTCACTTTCCTTTTTACTTTGTACCATTCGAATCGCAAGGCTTAACGGGTAAAAACAGCCGAGGTTAAGGGCCATAAAAATTAAATTTAAGTCGACTATTAAATTGTGAAAAAAACAATAATTTTATCTGTAGTTATAAAACAATAAATTGAAGCCGATCCGTCTTAATAATATTAAGGACCTTTTTGTCCTGCATAGGGTATTGCCGATCATGTGCTAACAATAAGCCTCGGACGCTGGATGGCGTTGCCAGGCCTGGAATTTAATGAGTACAAACATCAGAGGGCACCTGCATCGGCAGTTGCCAAATATTATTTAGAATATATAAAAAATCATGACTTAAACTCGAAAATGGCACCCAATACGACGGTGACAATGATACAGCCTTTAACATCCAAGGTAAATCGAACCTGTTAAAATCTTACTTTACCAAGAGCTTAAGAGCTTATTTATTACGCACGAGTGCGAGTCTAATATATAAAGATGTATTTCAGCCGAGAAAAAGGGCGAGATGGCGAGTTTGGGTGAACAATGCTAACGGCGGAACAATCAGTTACGAATGTCGTCACCTGATTCTTGCCACGGGGGCATCAGACAAAGCTGGATGTTTGGGAGTTCCGGGAGAATCTTTTTCGTATGTCACCCACGATTTAAGAGGTTTGGAAGAACTTCTGTCCGTAGTGGAAAGAATATCCAAAACCGAAAAGCTGAAGCACTACGAAGATGCGAAGATGTCATCTTCGCTGGACAATATTCGCATCACCAGAAGCGCGAAATGGAGAAGTATGTCTCTCGCGGGGAACATTCTAAAATCGAAGGACAACATTTCAAAGCCGGTTCGGAATTCGAGCTTTGGTGAAACGGACCTGAAAAGACTCAGAGATGGTTACAATTTGGAGATAGATCGTAACGGGCCTAAAAGTTTCGCGAGGATCCTCTCGAAAAGGAAGGGAACCGAGCTTTTGGAAAACGTTGGAAAACATAAGCAGATTGTAAATTCTTTCCCGAGCGATGTGAAATCTGTGGAAAATTTGTATAAAACAGTCGAAAATTTCTGGACCTCTCCTGTCGATCATGTCGGGAAGCTGAAACATCATTCGCTGGGCGAACTGGCGACATCCCATGGGGAACTGCAGCGGAGGTTTCCCGTCCTGATTGTGGGGGCTGGCCTGAGCGCCGCTGATGCTATTCTCACCGCTAGGAGGAAAAATTTTCCGATCGTGCATGCTTTTCGCAGGTTTCCAGTGCCTGCTCAGCTGCCCCCCGTAATGTACCCTGAATATAACGAGGTGGGTTCTTTTTTCAGATATTAAGAACCGAGTACAAAAAGTTGCATTTGGCTTTGATCCAGTTCACATTCCTGCATTCATGAATGATCGATCTCGAACCACGATACCGAGTTATTCGAGCCAGAATACGACCCAATTCATATGTAATTCTCTAAATCTTTCTGTAATGTAATACATTTTTATTTCGCTTACAGCTTGCTACGGTATCTTTTAATTTCTTTTATTAATAAGGCGTTATTTTATTAAAAACTTTTTCACTTTCAGGTTTATCAGCTGATGCAAGGCTTGATAGAGAGTGAAGACTACACAGCTCTACCCGGATATCAAGTGACTGAATTTTGTAATGACAATACCGTGCAACTGTGTGATGCCGCCGGCAACTCGCAAACGCTTAAGATTTCCGCTGCTGCCATCTTGATTGGTTCGCTACCCGATCTCTCATTTCTTCCGAGGAAACTGAGGAATTTGGGAATTGATGTGAATAAACCTGTCGATTGCAAAGTGAATCCAATACATATTGATCCTTATAGCTATAGATGCATCAGGGCACATCCTGGACTTTACGCTTTGGGTCCTTTGGTGGGAGATAATTTTGTGAGGTTTCTGCAGGGTGGAGCTGTCGCCATTGCCAGTTACATTTTTAAAGAAAATAGCTTACAAAACGCCACATAAATTTAACACGTTTATTTTAAATTTTTTTTTATGTGTAAATATTTTTTACGATTTATGTTGCACTATTTTTGTAATTTCATTTTCGATTTTTGCGAGGTTATTTTTTTCGGAACTCATTTCGTGAATTGAGTGAATGTTATTGTTCATTATTATGTTTATTTGAGCGTTTGCTAGGCATAATTGATGTGAAAATTCGAGAACTAAATATTGTTAAAATAAATATGTAATTACAATTAATTTAAGTAATCTGAATGTCATTTTGAAGTTGAATGCAAAGAATTAGGAAATAACTCAATGCCTATGATTAATTTTAAATTTTACATTACAGATTAACTTTAAAATTCGGTTTTATATTTGAGAAAACTGATGTGATGAAAGCTTTAAAAATATGGTTCCAAAAACAAGTACAAAGAATGATTAATATATCATATTTTATTTATTCATTTTCTTTTATATACTGTTAAGTTTAATTATTGCATAAAGAAATGAATAGTTTTTAGTGTGATTGCGTGATGAATTGTTTTGATTCACATTCGTTCGAATTGTTTGCTTTGAAATGATACAGAACACAGAGAGACATCCACTGAATTGAATCAATTTGCGCTAGACAAGACGTGTTTAGAGTTTAATTTTGCTAATGCTTAAGAAAATAAATATTTCATTTTTATTTGTAATAATGAACAGTTATATTAACTCAGAATTTTTAATGACTTGCAAATATTTTTATTTATAATTTAATAATTTTTTTAATAAAAAAATTTAAAAAATCTATGTGTTTTGAATATGATATTGTAATATAACTTGTATATAATTTATAATTGTTGAATAGTCTATCTAAATGTTTATACGAATTATATTAGAAATGATTACGTATCTGTACTTTTTTAGAAAAAAAGTTAAGTTGAATTCAGTTGAAGTTGCAGATGTTAAGGCAATTTATTATACAAATGAAAAAATTACAATTTATAATGACATTTAAAAAATTATTGTTTTTATTAAACTTTTGCTTTTATAATATTCTGATGTAATTATTTAAAAGAACGCTAATTCGGAGAAAAAAGAATCAAAGACAAGTTTAACAATCCTTAACAATATAATAAGTCAAAAATCTACGCTAACATTTTTAAGATGTAAACTAAATAATTTCCTTTATTTTAAATACTGGATAGGACGATGTTTTGTGGATAAATTTTCTTTATTTGTATAACAGAAAATTTTACTGATAAATCTACAATTAATTTACATAGATATTAAAGGTATTAGTACAAAGATGTACCGAGCATAACAAAAAAAAAAGATATTCAGATCTAAAAAGCTCACTCCGTCTGAATATCTTGCAAATCTTCGTACCATTCCTCTTCTTCGCCTTTCTCTTTCGTTTGCTCCTCCTCATTCTTCGGCCTCTTGTACCTTCTGTAGACTCCGATTTTATAAATTATTTTGTGTGAATAAGGCTTACCAGGGACAAGTAAGGGGTCGAATCCTGACAAATCACTCAGGGGGGTGATGCAAAAAGCTGAATATTTCTTATATACAGCTTTGTCCTTTCCCTTTAATTCCTCCAACAAAGTGGCGGATTTGTTCGAACTGTTAACATCAGAAACATTTTGATCATTTGAATGAAGTGCTTAATATTTGAAAAAGTTTTTTTTTTTTTTTTTTTTTTTAATTTCCTGTAAACACACAACTTATGCATTGAGAAACAACATTCGGTACCTGCTTAAAAACATTAAAAATCATTTCTATTTTCCTGAATCAAGGTGTTCATAAAGGAACACCCTTATGATCTAGCATTATTTTGATTCGGAATCTCGCTCTTAACGTGGCGGCAAAGCCCCTTGTGAATGACATAAAATCCGTGAAAGAGGAAAAAAGAATTTTACCTCAATCCATCAGAAGGACAGATCTGAAGATCATCATCGAATTCGCCGACAGCAGTGTTTTCGTTGAGTGAGGAATCCTCGAAGTCTTTCGTTTCCGACGAATGCGCACTGAAGTTCAACACTGATTTTATGCCTCGAACAAAAGGTAACAAAGACATTTGAAACTTTTTCAAGCGAAACTCCTCGCTTTTTACCTCGGCATTTTATTAAACGTGTTGCAAAGTATCCAGGGCTGATCGGAAAATATTTCAACATATCTGCAGCTCCTAGGATGGATCAGCCTTGCCAGGAAAGCCAGTTTTTGCTCCGTTCCTTTATTTACCACGTACACATGCTCGAAATCATTTTTCCCGAAAACCTGTTTCAACTCAATAATGGTATTAATGACGGCTAAGTGGCAAAAAATTACGCTAAATTATAAGCAAAGGGTGCCGAAAATGAAAAACTTTTGTCTTTATTTAAACATTTTTTTCATCTCAACTTAAATGATAAGAATCAGAAAAACTTATCATTTAAGCTAAGCCTTAAATCCCGCAGTGCAGGGTTGGAGCCCTGCATCCTCTCGCGATTGTACTTTCAGTTTTTCCGGGATCGGGAAAGCAAAAACAGAAAAAACAATTATAATCTAAGCAACTGTGAATTCTCCGTTGTATAAAGAGCAATCTCGAATGTTTTGATGTGTTTTCCTACATTTTCATTGTCCATCAGCGTTGATATCCTGAAGTCCAGCTCAGTATCCGCTATGCGAACAAAATTTTTTAGTTTGCATTTATAATGCTTCCAGATTTTTTCCGAGTTTATGGACAGAGCATGGCATTTCAAAGCGTCTTCACCTTTCTGATGGCCTGCCATGTTCCAGTAAACCTGTAATCGAATACATTTTTTTTTTTGGCAGTCTGGCAAGCAACGTGGTTTACCACCTCTCGCTGACCTTTCTACTAGGAATATACTAATAAGTATATACACTTATTTACAGTTTATTATAATATATATAAGTATAAATTTACAACATATATTTATTCCTAATACTAAGGAATAAATAAATACTTTCTATCTAACCTGACTGGTCAAGCTTATGGGGAGAATCTTTGCCCCGCAGGCCTTCAAGTCCACCACGATTTCATTGCACGTTGTCAGCATGTATCGCACGGTTAAAATTGTATCGACTTTGTAAAAAGCGGTGCTGAAAGTCACGGAACCTTCGTCTCTGTCGAAATCCCAGTCCCAGACAATCTGAAAGCGGTTTTAAAGGCGATTAATAGTAAATAACACGAACTATCGTAAGGAAAAATTTTATTTTTCACAGTTGTACGTTATACATATGTGCTAAAGTATGGAACGTAAATGTAAAAGTTAAAACCCTTTCTCATGGTTTTTTTTTTAAATTCAACTTGGGAGGAAAAAAAAAAGTTTTATTTAAAGTGTTTGCGAGTTTATAAATTACTTTTAAAAAGTGAAATTAAGTTATCTCAAAAGACAGTACAGTTTTTAAGTAAGAAGTCTGAAGGAGGGTAAAAATGTAAAACAAATTTTCCCACTATCTTCCAATGGGTGATAAGATTAAAAAATTGAATCGATGGAATAAGCTGCGAGAAAAAAAAGGGAAAATTCAAATATCACAGTAAGTATAAATAAATGGGAGTAAAAAAGTAGATGAGCGTTCGTCGCCAACAATACACATACACGATTGCTGAATTCGAGAGAAGTAAGATGTCATTCAAAAGTTGAACGCGAAAGGTTTACTGACTATTAATATTATTAATATACTGTTATTAATGATTAATGTTACCGATTATTAATATACAAAAATCGAATGCCGATTAAAATGAAACGGAGAGACAATTAGCAAGCGTCGAAATTCAGACTGGCGATGGAATCGTGGCGAAAATCACATCCGAAAATTCGTTGGGAAGGGAAAAAACCGACGTAAAACGGCAAAGAAAAAAAAAAGACTGTAAAAAACACAATATCAACTTGAATTTTAACATAATCAACCAAATTGATTTAATTATAAAGTTGACGAAGTATATTACGGAGCAAATTATATAAAAGAAGTGAACGACCTGACCTGTTCTGGCCAAGCAACCTGTGGAGCAAGTCTCCCGGAGACAGGGAAGGAAATCGAATTCGAAAAAAAAAAAAAAAGATCAACTGAAAAATGAGATTGGAAACTTCGTGAAACAGCTTCAAATGTTATTTGAAGATATGGAAACTACCAAAAAAAGGAAATGCAATCAAAAAATCGGAAGGAGGCCTCGGAGGAGTGAACACTTTCGGAAGGAATATCGCGTTCACTTCAGAAATTTCGCAAAATTCCAAATTAATGGTTCGCGGACCGACTGGAACGGAAAAAGATGAAGAATGCATTTATATCGGAAAAGGACAAGAATTTCGTCGCAGGACAAGGCCGCAGAATATGTTCGGCTGAAATAACGACCGATGCCTTGGAAGAAACGGAGAAAGTGACAGCGGCATAAAGAATAAAGTGATTCACCCGAAATCTTGCACCGATAGTGGCAGAAGAAATTGGGAACCCAGTGGCGAAATGCGCGAATTCCGAAAAACCTCACATTGGCAAAGAGAAATGGAAGAGCTGCGAGCCAACACCGGAGATCTGTGAGAAAACTCTACGGTGTCACCGAATCGAGCTCTAAAATGAATGAAGACGGCAGAAGGTTGAGAAACTACCGCGAGGCCCTAAGGAATAAGAGCAACCCAAAAAATTTCGTATTATGATATAAAGGAATCATGCAAAAGGGTGAACCGCGGGTAAACCAGCACAGAAAAAAAAAATCTTGAAAAAGTGGATTGCACAACGAACCTGAAAACAGGCGAAACTTGCATAAATGTCTAACCAGCAGAAGCAACGACCAAGGAAGGATTATGTACGAAGATGGAGTAACGAAAGCGTGAAACTGAAGATGCAATAGGTGAAGTATTGATGAAGCAAATTGAACGGAATGGAAAAAATCAAGGATTCCCCCGTCAGAGTACATGCATCTTCAGTACAGGACCAACAAAAGGAAACAGCAGAGGGAATTAAAATGAAATCTGACGCATCGAATGACTAACACCGAAATATAAAGGAATCATGCATGATGATCGAAGTTGAAATACAACTTCGCTGACAATAATAAGCAGAATACAAACTGTTGGATAAAGAGCTGGCAATCTCGTACCTGCCATCGACAAGAGACAAAAAAAAAATCATATAAACATATGGAAACATACAAATAAATGAGGAACAGATCCAATGGAAACTGGTACAGAATTAAGGAGAACATCAGAAAAACATTGATTTGACCACGTCAGAGCAACAGATTAATCCCTGCTGGACCGTGGGATCGGTGCCCAAATTCTGCCCCTTCATAGAAACCCAAATTGTATGTTTCATTATTTAATGTGCACTTTTTCGTAATTTTCCGGGCTCAGGTATCCCCCGAGTCAAGGCTCATATCGGCATTTCTCTGAAGTACAAATTAATATAAAATTTCTTTGTTCTTAGGGGGGCTGGAAAGACCGGTCTCCTGCACCGTTTGGTTTGTCGATGACCAGTTAGTCCGGTCCTCATCACATACATCACACCACATTTACTGCAGTTTGAATTTTAAAAAAATAAAAAGAATGAGTTCAGCCCAAGTTCCTAAGCATTCACGCAAAAATGTGAATTGACTGCCGCACTTATGTTTGAATGCATTAAAGTTATTCAGGGCGCAGATCAGGAAAGGAACGCACTCGACGTGTGAGGCTTCGAGTCCGCCGACACGTCGCCAGGCTGCAGCGTCTGCGATCTGTTGATCGTCGCCGGCCGGACAGAAAAATCGCTCCGACCGCGAGAGCCTGAGAGGTCGACCAAGAGGAAGGGCAGAGGTGGAGACGTCTTGCCAACGTATCCGATTCCTAAACGCGCGAGAAAAACCACTTCCGCCCTCCCATCCGGAGGATCCGCACCGCAGGATTTCCGCCGCTTTTCCCCCGACGGCGTCGCTCGACTTCTTTGCAGCCTCCGAAAATGCCTTGGCATCATCGCGGACAGCTTCATTTTCCGACACTTTCAACTCAAGGCGCTGGCCCCTGGTGCAAAACGCTGCGGAGACTTGTGAGGGGTGATATTTAACAAGGTACTCGAATGCGAATCGAAAGGTGAAAGAAACGGATTTCCCAGCAGCGTTTGCAAATTATCGACGTCTCCCCAAAACCCGGGGATCTGTCGCCGCTACGAAAAAAGTGCCCACAACACGGTTCGAAAATCCGTTCTGGTAATTTTCGTTGTATTGCTGGATTACTCGTCCTTTCCTGTTTTATTGCTGTTATTATTTTTTTAATGTTTTCTTTGTTATTAATTTTATAATTTTTTCATGTTGCACGAAGAACAAAGGATTGTTTGTCACCCGTGATATATATATATATATAAAATGCAGCCTTTACCTTTTCAAGATTATAGGGAAGAGGACAGAGGGATGTGATCCTTCCGAAGCCTGGGTTTGTGGGCGAGTAGTACGACTGAGGATCGTCAAATCCCAGCACCACATCCTTGTAAATCCCCTTTCTGATCAAACATTTAAAGGAATTAAGCGAAGAAAACGATGCATGGAACAAAAGCATACGAACGGAGGTACCTGTCAGGGCAAGTTATACCGGTTAAGGCAGCTCCTAAAGACATCACTTGCACCGTGATCGAATCTCTCCCTCCGTTTGACAGGCTGAATCGCATGACTTCAAATTCGGTCCCATACTGTTCGATAACGCCAAAAATCTCTTGCCTGATTTTGATGTCTCTTTCTACCCCGTCATCTTAAAGAGACAACTCGGTTGTGCAGCAAGTAAATGGATGGCATGATAAGTCAACGTTATGAAAATAGTTCAAAACTCATATTTATTTATTTATTTATTTACCAATGTCAATCTCCACCGGATACGGTGGTTTTAAGTTCGCCTCCGATTCGCCTGGAAATTCTGCGTTCCCGGTTTCCTCGATCTCTTTTTTCGCATTCGCGAAAGACATTCTCCGCCCCCTCCCCAAAAACAAAAAAAAAAAAAAAAATATAAAGAAATGACAAAATTATTGCAACTTTAAATTTTGAATAATTAAACACAACTTTTCATTCGCGTGGTTTTAATTTCACTGCGAAACCACACTATCTTTTAAATTTCCTTGCGTCAGAATTTCAGAACAATTAAAATGAACACGGTAGTTTTTCGGGTCTATTAAAATCGCAGAGGGAAACAAAAATGCAAAATCTAACTACATTTTAACTATTTTAGCATTTTGATTTTCCGTTATTTCGAAGTAAAAAAATAACTAAAACTCTTTGCTTAATTACCAATTTTCAATTAAAGATCTGATTAAAATTACTCGTAAATTTTGGATATCCAAAAAGATCTTTTTATTGGGATTTATATGCCGCATACACTCATGAGACAGATGTTTCACAAAAATGCACAATAAGACTTGCGGTAAACTGACTGTTTTCATATCCTTACAATTAAGGGAAATAACCAGTTTTTAAAATTCATAAATAATTTATGAAACCGACGCGAAAAGCATGAATTTGCTCAATAAATTGATATTTTTAAATTTCATTTTTAAACAAGTTATTGGTGATTGTAAGAGATTTAAATTTAGTCAGAAACAGAGATAAAAAAAAATGCATAACTGCATGCGATAGTCATTAATACATTAAAATATAATTTATGAATTACATTATGACAACTGAATGTAATGCAAGCAGACATAGTTCTTTTTAGTAATTTCCCTGCGGCTGCAAAATTTTTCAGCCCGTAAAATTTTCGAACTGAAAAACTCTCCGAAAAATCAACTGCCTCCATTCATACGAAATTTTTACCTCCAAAAATTTCCTCAAGTTTAAAAATAAAAATTTTACGGTGATAAGTAGTAACCACTTTGACTTACTAGAACCTTTTAAGAAATTAAAATTAGGAAATTGTTTAAACAATGTTTAAATTACGGTCAAGATGCGATAAAAATATTTTCTTTCCCGATTAAAAAAACTTTCATGGTATCGAAAATATATTTGATAATGGGAGACCTTATTGGAAATATTGTCTAATTCGCTATATTATTTTCCTGATCTCTATGTGTATAACTGGTATATTTTTTGATGTTTTAAAAGCTTCTCGTTCAATAATTACAGTTCTGAATGCGAACAGAAAAATATTCAAAGTCTAAATTTTTACGTTTTACGTAGTAAATTTCAAGTTATACACGTTTACATACTCTGTAAAATATTAAATCGTAGTTTTTTCTTTTTTTAGTTAAATTATTACAATAGAATTTTAAAATAACTACGACATAATGAAATAGGACGCTGGTGATTGTCAGAGGACAATCCTAGCGATTACGTAGATTTTAGAACTCTCCATTCCATTTTAGACTATTCTGTACGAGAATTTTGCGTATGAGTAAATAAAATGTGTGGCGGCCATTTAAAAAGCCATGACTCCGTATTTAGCAGTCTCATCGTTGCGTGCTCTTCGCTATTTGCTCCTTTAAAACGAGTATACTCTGTCGCTGTTCCGGGGGAAGCATCGCAATTTGCTCATCCGAAAGCTGCAACACCTGCATTATCAGGGCGGCCTTTTCTTGATCCGAAACAGCGCCACTAATATTTGGAGACATGCCTGTCGCGCGCTGTACTGCTGGAGCGGAGGCCTGAACCGGGCCAGGTGCAGGTTGGCGAGGCAATGGCGGCGCAGAAGCATTTACACCAATAGCTGCTGCATTTAATAAATAGAAACATTTTATAAATCTAATCTTTCATGCCCATACTTTTAAATTTTGATTGTGAGTAATAATAAATTGTAAATACATGAACGTGGATCCATGGCTGGAGTCCTGGGATCTAATGAAACTGTCGACCGGGGATCGCGTGATGCGGCTGCTGTCATTGGAACTGTCATTGTGGCCTGTCTCGGATCTCTTATTATTCTAAAAGAGTAATATAATTTTGTTTTAAAGTTGAATTTCCAATAGAGTTAACTGAACATAAATTGAATACTTACAAATCAGATTGTGGTGGAAAATGTTGATTCTGAATAGGGGGCATAACTGGTAATGGTGCTGGCACTGGTACTGGAACAGGCACTTGAAATGATATTCTTAAATCAGTATCACCTGTTGATCCTATTCTGGCCATTCTTGGATCTATTGGCCTTTCCACAGTATCTAAAATCATAAAAAAATTAAATTTGATATTTTACCTTAATACTATTAAAATACTTAAATTATTGTATTATTTAATATTCTTACCTGCATTGCTTTGCTGCTGGGGTGCAAATTCAGGTCTTACTACCGGCGGTTGTGGACCTTTTGAATCAGCAGGCAAATTTGACTCTGGTACTACATTGGCCTTATGGAGCATATTCTAAATAATAAATTATATCATCATCTAATTCTACTTAAACATTGCTTTTGGTAATAATCACTTAAATTCTTATCTATTTCAAATTAATACTCACTACTGCAATTTGTGGATCAACAATTCTCATAACAACCTGAGCCTGAAGTAAGGCATAAGCTAATTGTGGATTTAAAAGAAGCATTGTACGAGCTTCTGAAGGATTATTCTGAAAAGATTAATAACAACAACAATTAGTCTGCAATTTACATTACACAATTCAACTTATGAATTATAAATCAAATTATTTCAAACTAAATTTTGAAATGGACTTTATTTCAGTTACAAAATCATCAGTTTAAATTATTTTAAGTGATATTTTTTTAAAGGATGATACAAAAACTCCTTTTTAAAACATATTAAAAAAAATTTTTTATTACTTGTACGCATTGCTTCATTTGCTTCATTAATTCAAACATTTGCTCTGGGGGAAGTGAGGCAACAGCTTTACTAATGGCTTCTGGAACTTTTTCTGCATCAACATGGTCAAAATTATTTTCTGGATTCTGTGCTGCTTCATTTGTCTGAATCATATCTGAAAATTACAATTTATTAACAATCAGTACTTAATATTTTAAATTAAATATCCCATAGTGCTTTGAACTGAGCAAAGTCCGTTGCAGTTTACCTTCTGATCCACTAGAAACTGATGCAAGAGTAGGAAAAAGATAAAATCATTTATTAAAGGTTTCAGTTCATGAAAAAGTAGTATCAATAACCGAGTTTAAATATATATACTTTCTGAAAACCAATAAAGTAATTTTAAGAACATTATAAAACATTAATACTCACTTTGCATTTCTAATCTAGTTTTTTCATTTGCTGCATTATCAACTTTCAAGATTCTGCCTCCAATTTCAAAACCATTAAGATTCCTCATAGCACTATTGGCAGTTTCAATGTCTTTATATTCACAAAATCCATAACCTTTTGGTTTACCATTTTCTCTATCATAAACTAATCTAAAAGTAAATATATATATTTGAAGAAATAATGAAAAAAAAATCTCTTAAGCAAAACATTATAAAGTAGATTAAATTTATTGAATAAAGGAAATTTCATTTATATTCAATACCTTTTTATATATTTTTGTACTTACTTAAAAGATAACACTGGTCCGACTTCACTGAATATCTCTTTAAGTTTTTCTTCAGTCAAATCAAAGGGAATGTTTCCAACTGAAATAATAAGAAAAATTTAATATTTAAAAAATATCTTGAGAATCAGAACCATCGAGATTAGGTTAAAAAGAAATATAATCCAGCGCACTCACCAAAAACGGATCTCATCGATCTTTCCAACATCGACTGATTATTGTCTGTCATTTTTATGTATTCTTTTTTAATATTATAATAAAATAATTGGTTGATCTACATATGAATTTTAATTTAAATGTAAAGAAAACGAAGCCGTGACAACAGTTTTGTTGTGAATCTAATGACACTAGTTCCGTTTGCCGTGGAAGATGCTAACGAGCATGCACACGTGATAAATAAAAGACCGAGGAAAGTATTTTTCATTTTGTCTCAATCCTTAATTAACGAACAGTTTTTCTGCCTGACTGACAAAAATAATTTAAATAAGTAGGTTAAAAAACTGTATCATTTAAGATCAACCTACGAATTCTTGGTATGTAATCTAAATTAATTCATATACGTTTTCTTAATTAGATAGTAAAATAGTGTAAATTGCATATTAGTTTTTTATCGGCATATACAATGCATTGCTAGACATTAAAAGGAATTCTGATATTTTTGTTATATTAATTTGAAAACTGATATTTAAAGTTAAAAGCCAGTAAGTAGTTCAATTTCAATATTTAAAAAAATTTTAGTTCCTTTAATTATTTCTTAACTTTTCAAAAACAGAATTTAATTATAAAAATATAAATTTTCAGGATTATACAAAATGACTCGATTTGCTAGAGCAAAAGGTTCAAAATCTTCGAATGAGAAAGTGCCAGAACCAGCCACTCCTTGGTCTGAGTTGAAGAAAGGAATGCTGGAAAAGCATGAAAAACCAAGTGAATCAACTATGAAGTGCGTTTCAAAGTTAAAATCTCAAATTAATAAAAAAACGGAAATAGTTTGGAGTACTCTAGAGTCAGATACTGAAGATTCTCTAAATGTTTTGAAAAAACATTTAGAAGCACAAAAAAAGCAGAAAAACTTGATACCAAAAAATGAATTACATATGTCAAACAAAAAACAGGGTCAAAAAGCAGAGAAAAGAAAGCAGCTTGAAGTAGAAAATATAAACAAGAAGAGGAAAAAGGTTGAAGATTTAGTAATACAAGAAAATTTGTTGAAAAAAATAAAAACTAAGAAAGAAAGTAATGCCAAAACAGAAAAGGAAAAAGTTAAGAAATCTTTACCAAGAGTGGATGGTTCTAAACAAGAAAAGAAAATGCAAAATATAAAATATTTGGAAACAAAAGATTTATGTAATGCTGTTAAGGAAGAAAACACTGAAGCACCTTTAAAAGCTTTAAAGAAAAAGAAGAAATTGAAAGTTCTTCAAAGCAATAATTCAAAGGAAGATGGCTTTACCATGAATTTGCATGACAGAATGGAAATATCTGAGGATGGAGAAGGTAAAAATTTGAAAGATAAAGGAGAAGAATTCATCAAGAAATCAAAAGAAGTAACCAATAATTTAAAAAATACTAAGAAAAAGAAGAAAAAAATCAAGGATAAGGATAAGAAAAAAATGAAAAACTTTGCTGCTGGAAAATCAGTTAAAAATGATCCAATAATTAAAATAAATGATGAAAGTAATGTAAAATTTAAGGGATCCAAAAATTATAAAAGCAGGGATAACAAAAAAGAGAAATTTAAAACCAGCATTAATATTGGAGGTGAAATTGTGAATCTTGTAAAATTTCAGGGATATTATATTAAAAAGGAAGATGCTATAAGATTGAATGATTTGAAAAGCAAACTGATTAAGGAAGGAATTCCAGCTAGTCAAATAGAAAGTGTTATTCGTTTGGAAAGAAGACGATGTGAAAAAAGTCTTGCAAGAATGAAGAAAAATGTATGCTTTCAGTGTCGCAAACCAGGTCATATTCTTTCACAATGTCCTGAAGTTACAGTTAGTATTGATACCAACATAGGCATTTGCTATAAATGTGGCTCCACCGAGCATAAAGCATTTACTTGCAAAGTAAATCAAAAAGAAAAATATCCATTTGCAGAATGTTTTATTTGTAAGGAAAAAGGCCATATTGCAAGGGAATGCCCTGATAATCCTAAAGGACTTTATCCAAAGGGGGGTTGTTGCAGGTTATGTGGGGATGTTACACATCTAAAGAAGGATTGTCCAAAAAGGATTGCTGAAATTGAAGAAAATACATTGACCTTGAATTTGCAAGATGGTAGAAATGTGGAGGGTTTGGAGGATGAAGAAGCTAAAATTGAGGAAAGTGGAAATAACCAGAAAAAAATTGTTGTATTTTAGATGATTTTTATTTTTAACGAAAAGTTATAGACAAATACTCAAAGTGTTTAATAAGTATCAAAATCATTACAAAAATAACTTAAATATAATTTTTAAATTGTACAAATATTTTTTTAATTTAAAAGTTTTAAAAGATTAATTGTTCTATGTTTTGTGTTAATTTATCTATATTTGGGATAATTAATTGGCAGTTGATTATAATAATCTATTGTGAAAAAAGTAAATATCCAAGGCCAATTTATTAACTCAAAATTCATTGAAATAATGAAAAATTAACAAATAAGATATTTAATTGAACAGAAAGGCAGGGCAATGATAATATTTGCAGCTTTTGTGCTTAAAAAATCTCGATTTTAACGTTGCTCTTAACTTTTTCTGTTATAAAAAATTTAATTGTATAATGGTTTCAAGATGAGATATACTTTCTTTTTTAATTTTATAGTAAATAATATTACTTGTGATATACATGAACAGAAAAATAAACTCGTTTTTTCCAGTGGTCGACCACATACTTCATTTTTTAGTTGACTCTATGCGGATTGTTGATCTACATAATACATACCGTCCATAGAGAATGATAATTTGGCATTCGTTTACAGTCAGTATGAAAAAAGCGAGGAATTTTTAAGGTTTAGCATGGATTTGTGGAAAGCAAACTCTCTGCTGTCCACAGCTTCGGAATAGGTTTAAAAAATTTTTAATGCAAATATTTGTTATTTATATATTCCAGACTTTTTTTGCTTTTGGCATAAAAGTCAAAAAATTCCCGTGTTATTAAATATCCCATATCTGAAATATTACGGATCAGGTTCTTCAGACACTGATTTATAGTAATGTCTTTTTGCTGCCTCTCGATACAGGCCAGCAGTGATGGTCTTCGCCTTTTAAGGGCCTCGTTCATCAACTTGCTCCATTATTTCCGTCTTCGCCACCGTCAACCGTTCCCATGAACATGATAATTGACGTTTTGTTCGGCGCAAAGTCGCGAGGTTACTTCATGTCCCCGAAAGGTAAAGCACCGCTATTATAAACCGGTGCCCGATACATCGGAAAAGCCGAAGAATTGACTTGAGCCACATAAATTGCATCAAATTATGGAAGTCGTGGTAGCTCGGGGAAACGCTCACTCCTTGCAAAAAGGAAACTCTCCAAAGCTTGATATATTTTCTTTAATTTTTAAAATTATCATATAAATGCCCCCGTTGCCGGTTTCGGTTCCTGAAGAAAAAAAAAAAAAAATCCGCCTTGAATGAGGAGCGCGGTTCATTCATTTTTCAGCCTTTTGCGTTTCCTCCTCGGCTGGAGGCTCGTCTCCCGGAAAACGCGGCTCGGGATTTGGATGGCAGCAGGTTCCTTGCTCGAATTTGGCAAGGGGGCAGCAGCATGGAGGCTTCGGCCGCGGCTGCCGGACTCGCCCGGATCGCTTAATCAACTTCAGCTAAATCAAATAAAGCTTTCTAGGTCTTCCGGAGGCGAGCTTCCAGAGAGGTTTCGCCGTCCTCGGGGAGTGCGAAGAGGAGTTTCCTCATTCGGATCTTTGCGCCTTTCCGATGGAGGCGGATCAGGCTACAACTGCAAACTGGGCTTCCAACGGTTTGGATTCCGTCAGACCGTCCGGCAACTTCCGATCGAGGCGAAAATTAAGAAGTCTGCGGTCCGGAGCAAACCCGACAGCTTACCTGCCGTCGAAAAGTGGTGATTTGTCGGATGCTTAGCCAAATCAAGTTTTTGGACCGCTCTCACACGTTCACTTTGCTTGCGACCAACTTTTGATCTCATCTAGGCCGAAGCACATCTAGAATAAGATTGAAAATGCAATTTTTATTTTTTTTTTCCTCCTTCAAAGAAGGCATTAGCGGAAAGTAGGACCGTCTAACGCCGAAAATCTTCCATTTACGCGTTATTACTGAAATTTTTTAATGCGCAAACATTTCAGGCCTCTCAAATCTAATAATCATCTGGAATTTTTTCGTGACCTTTAAGACATCCACCTCTGGTGTATCAACAGCTCGAAGAAAATATTTTGCGGATATCGCAAAAGGAAATATTTCATTATGGATTATGATCGGGGTAGTGGATCCCAGCTTCGGTTAATATATCATTTTGCCTGCAGCGTGTCGCTCGTGGTAAGCCTCGCAAATGCATGCATCACGAACGTCGCCCATGCCGATCACGGGCCTTCCAGCGTGCCCGCCGAAAAAGTGTCTCTCGACGAATTAATTTTCAACATCCTGGAACACATTAATTTAATATTATATTGTGGGTTATTTCAAAATATATGTGGGAATTCACTTATTATAATGGCTCCTTTTTTATTCTAGAGCTTAGCCGTCTCACGATGTTAAGAACGTGGAAAAATTGCGGCCGTAGAACGATACCCGAATTTAATGTTGGCAGGTAATTTTATGGGACATTACCTGCTAATAAAGCTTTTAATTCATCGATCTTTTCGGTAGAACAGCATTCAATAGAGGTAGCATTAGGTTATATTTTCACGTTTTACGTTTTCTATTAAGGGAGCCGGAGATATCTCTTGCCATTGTTCTTGTTTTTCGGCGTGGTAAATGACTTCGTGCGGCGTCCAATGGCGTTATGCAAATGGATGCATCCTCTAAAATGTAAAAATTACTGATTAGTGGCACAGATTCGGGTAATTAGTATACATGCCTAATGATAGGATTCGTGATCTGCTAGGAAATGGATGAATAAAAGCGGGAAATGTAATTTATTAAAGTCTGCAAAAATGTTGAACCACGGGCAGAGGACGAGCGATGGAATCTCGGACGGTTTCGTCTCGCCTTATTCAGTTTTCGCGAGTTCGGTAGCCGTGCAAAGGGGGTAAAAGACGAAGGCCGAAAAAGAAGCCCCGAAGGGAAGCCGCACCCTTAGCTGGTTTCTGCTTCAGCAAACTGCTTTGGCCTGCCTTCCGCACCACGACGATCAAACGTGATCGGCTTTGACGAGACCGGAGTCCAAAATATTTTCCGCTCTTTGACGCGATCCTGCCGGAACGACCCATGGTGGAATGGACAAATGGGTTTTCGCCCACTCCGACGAGTTGTCTGTGAGTGTTGGTCAGTTGCCATCCCTCATTTTCGTACAGTTGCCCGATTGCCGCGATCCCGAAATGGGAAATTTCCCGGAGCCGAGCCCAAAATTTTGCAGTCGAACCACAAAAAGCAGTTGCGGCGTTCCGAGGCGAGACTCCTCCGGCAACCGCGTCCAAATCTTGGTTTAGTTTCCGCTTCCGACTTACGTGCGAGGCGTCCTTCCGCCTTCCGATGGAACAAGAACAGAGCCGAATGGGAATAAAAATTCAGCGGTCTTCTGTTGCCGGCACTTCGAAAATTACGGCTGCCTTTCGGGAGGGGCAGACAATGGTTGGGTGTCTCTCGTTCATCAAGAGTAAATCATTTTGAGTATGAGGTCATGTTAAAGTAATTTTTTCCTCCTAGTGAATTATCAATTAAGAACGCAGGTACATGCGGACTTACGGCGCGGAAACTTGATTTTTAAGATCGTTTGACCCCGTTAAGCGTTTACGCGCTTTGGACTGGGTTTTCTCGTGCCCGCTGCTGATTCACCGTCTAGACTCTCGGGCGTTCCGAAAATGCGGGAGATCCCAACGAACGAAACCACCGATGCTGGTGAGGGGCACAAGTCATCAGGTCTTGGGGCAGCAAAGGGAGGCTTCCGTCGCAGCGGGGCGGCAATCGCATCCTCCGGGCTCCCGGAACAAAAGCTCCTTGGCCCTTCCAGCCGCGAAGAGATGACTGACTCTGGAACGCAAGCCGGACGAATTGGCTGTCACATTTCCGGAAATTCCGGTTGAACTCCGAAGTTCAAGTTTCAAAAAGAGAAAAAAAGAAAAAAAGAAAAAAATCTTTCATTTCTCAAAACTTTAAAATATCATCTAATGAAAAACCAATTTATTGCCCTTTAGTTCGAGTTTTTACCTGTGATTCCACGGCGGATCGAAAAGATGCAGTCGTGGTTACTAAGCCGGGAATATTTATGGTTCCAGTACATGAAGAAACCACGAACCGGATTGGATACTTATGAAGATACCTCGGCAGTGTAAGGAAGACAAATTCTGGTGCAGTAGACGAACGAAATATTATAGGATGCGAACGCAACCAATTTGAATCATGTAGTTATCAAGCTCGTCCAAAAAATAATATCATTTCCTGCATATCGACAAGGTACAAATGGACCGTAAACTCGAGAGTTTAATCGGCAGCGTTTGAATTAAGTTCTGGACACAGTTATAATTTGGGCTCGTTGCACATATGGAAGATGATAATGTCCGGGATGATTAAATTCGGAACATGGCACGCGAGATTCATCTTTCGGACGGATATTCCCGCTTCTGAAATATGAAGACCTGGAATAAAGAACGCGAAAAGTACTGGATCGCAGAATTTTCATTCATATAAAAATCATCGCAACTAGCCATTTGACATTCCGGATCGGGTACCAGAACCGATGAGAAATGGTTCCAGGCATCGCTTTTATATATGGAAATAAGCTTTTTTTTTTTTAGGGCAAGGGACGCTGCTGTCGGCAAATTTGAATGCGATGGGGAAGCGGAGGAAAAAATTATTTTTGGAAGAATAATTCACACCGATTACGGTTCATTTGCACACCTAATATAATATTTCGATGGCTCTTCATCAATTTTTAATCGCAAGCGACGAGATTCCAGATCTATTTTTTCCACGATAAAATAATAGCAAACCTGTAGCCCCGAAAAGGGTTACCGCGATCATTCCGGTGCAACATTCGCTCGGTGCCGAACTACAGAATACCGTGCACAAATATCTCTCCTCACATTCACGGGATAATTTCCCGTTCCCGGTCACAAGCCTGCCCCGGGGGGGGGGGCGGGGGGGAAAAGC